>OX291545.1:30641152-30866152 GCA_946406115.1 Apoda limacodes | reverse complement strand
CTTGACTGAGCCTGACCCCGAGGTTGTCCCATATAAAGAGGAGCCGAGTTATTTAGGTTAGAATATGTGTTTCCAAGAATTGCTTGTGTATGTTACGCGATGTCTTTGCCGATTGTAACCTGATTTGAATAAAATTGACCTACTGTTATGCTTAAAAATTAAATCGTAAATTTTTTATAAATAAATAACACCGCCTTAAAAACCCGACAAAGAAGTAAAAAATAAAACATTACGCATTTGGAAAATTAAGTTATGTGTTTACTTTTCCCTGAATTCGGATGTTAAAAAAAATGTATAACTTAACTTGCTACGGCTTTTTTATTATACATGTTATGCTCTATAATCAAGAAGTTGCCATAGGAATCACACGACGATAACCGAATCTAGCGCGGACAGAGATGCGGACAAAAGGTAGTCTACTATACAATTCCAATTTCTATTATTCAATATATTTTGGCAGTTGGTACACGTGTCTGTCTGTACCTTCTAATACCTCATCTTTCATAGGCTCATATTGACATACAAAAATATTGACTATACTCTAGGTACTTACTTACATTCCTATTAATAGATTCACTTGTACATACTTTCACACACTTGTGTTTGCTAAGAACGTAAAGCTTGCAAACCATAGTTTTCAATATGCAAGCTATTTAAATAAAAAAAACTCAATCAGGTGCGTATTGTATGTACACGGTTCATACCTATTACCTTTATCTTAGGGTTCTGTATATTGACGGTTGCATTTTCAAATAGGTACGAAAGTATTTATTACTTACATAATGTAGTACCTATTTATTATCGACAAACAATTTCCTTGTTGAATGTCTGCGTACTTACTTACTTAGCTGACTAATTCAATTGAAAACTAAAATATTTGGGCATAAAAAAAACGTCAACCTATTTTGTTTAAAAACTTTTACACAAAAAAACAACCGGCTTCAAAAAAATGCACTAAGAGGGTAAAAATAATAACTTATTTCCAAAAATCTGATCTGAATTACAGTTTGAAGTTGGTGTCATGCAAGTGAAGTGTGTTTTTGTTATAAACTGTTAGGTACATAGAGACCAACATCAAACTGTCAAACCAATCATCAACATAAAACCAGTACCAAATCCAAATTAACATATATTATTTTTTTTCTCCAAAAGTTTAGGTTTTAAATTCATTGCGTTAATATGGGAACACCTGAGTATACCCTTTTAAACAAAAAAGAATGTCTTGAATCGGTCCAGGCGTCTTTGAGTAATCGGATAACATATACATAAAAAAAAAGATTCCGACGAACTGGGAACCTTCTCCTTTTTTTAAGTATTTTTCTTTCTTAAGTATTTCTTTAAGATGTATATTTTGCTAATTATTGGCTTCCAAAGTTGAAAAAAATGTGTTATCTGGAACTTTAAACAGAAAACGATCAATTTTTTATATTATGCATATTCCCTATACTTGAAGAATTTAACCCGAAGGTTAGTAAATACGCCTGTCATTAAAAGACTAACAACATAGCGTATGCACACATTAGGTATTTGATAATTAAATTGCTGTCGCGCTAAGACCCTGGCCAAGGTACCGATATGCGATAGGGATAACTGCGCCTCGGGCTAATTAACTCCCCACTTTCCTTCTCCAAATTTAAACGGAATTGTATAGAAATCACTTATTCTGGAAGCTAATGAATTATTCTGTCTCTGTGTTTTGTTTTCTTTTAATTAGTTTACAAATTCGTACAGAACTCGTCTGAAATTGTCAAAAAAAGGAACATTTTTGGGACTTTTTCAGGCCCCAGTTATTTATACGGCGAGTTATTACGACGAAAAAAACGCAAAACATACAGACATAGTGACTGTGTATATCTATATATAAAAATGAATCCCTGCCCCTTGGTCACCCCAGAAGATGCGAACGACTGAACCAAATTGGATAATTCTTTTAAGGTTGAGTTAGGGCATTATGAGAGAGAAAAAGGAAGTTTGAGTCGGACTCACGCACTAAGGGTAAATCGATTGGTAAATCAATTTTTGGTTAATTGTTGTGCACACGCCGCGGAAGGTTTCTGAATTAGTACAAACCTTGCACAATAGATGGCGCACCCGTTGTTTTAAAAAAGAGAGAGAAACAACGTCGCGGGGTCAGCTAGTCTATAATATATATATAAATGATAGGTCTTATGCCAAAATCCAGGGAGAATACGTTTGTATGGAGAAAAGCAGCATCATATTCCTTAACCAACCTTATTTCTACTTAACATGCAAACACGAAATTTTTTTTTGATCAAAAAGCACAATATCAATTATTTATTTTATGACAATTCTAAGGGATTCAATAAAAGTGGAGTATTGCTGAAGTAATTTGATCTTAGGCTATGTTACCTACCAGTTCTATCTCTACAAACTCTTGTCCCCTATTTATTTACACAACAAATACAAAAAGCCATAAATAAACTTCTGTCTGGTATCCGTTTCAAGCGCATATAAACAAATAGTTGTTTTTAAAAATGTCTACAACGTAGACGTTCTAAATTAGGAGCTGTTGTACCAGGGAGACATAGATGTAGAAAAGTTATCGATAGACTAAATAAAACTCGTTCTGAAATTCAGTAGATTGCACAGTCTGTCTGCACAAGGTCAAGTTTGCTGCGTTTGCATCACGTCACGCGAAGAAAAACCAACAGCTATCTCTTTTTCTTCCAGGCAATTTGCATTTACATGTGAAACAGAAATAGAACAAACTTGAACGCAACGCTATCCATCACAAGATTTCAGCAGCGTCCGCATTCCTAGACTGAAAATTAGACTTTCATCGTCATTTTACTATAGGTGATGATACTAAAAAAAAACTGTAAGCTAATAAAAACAATAAATCTTGGACAGGGTAGTGAGCAACAGCTTATAAATAAATACACTAGGTATTATAATAATCATTATTTACACGTTTGATTTTGCGGTTGTAATGTAACTGTACAACACAATTACCTAATAAGTTCCAATTTATATTTTATGCTATTTCATATAGGTGACCTAATTGTTTCAATCATTACTATTCTTATTAACTAGTACTAAAATATTAATTTATTATTTGTTAGCCCCATACGTATGCACAGAACAGAATAACGACTATTACTAAAGTTACTCGGATCGCTCTAAAGAGGAAAATTTTAGGAACCCTGCATCAGATTTGGCGTGAAACAATCAAAGGTCTTAGTTCTTTTTAAATTTCGAAATAATTCCTGAAATACAATTTTTATACCAACAAGAGTGACAAAAAAATGCCAAAAAGGAGCAAGGTATACTTTACTGTCGTATAGTAAACAATAAACTATACATAATTCGAGATGGTTTGCAAGCCAGGGTTCGCTAAAATTAATTATTTAAAGGTCTCAAGAACATCCTTAAAAGTGAATTCAATTAAGTATTTTTACGTTCTAGAGAAAGAATTATTGTTATATTTGTCAGTTACTTGAGCACACATTGGGGCATTTAAAAAAAACGTTTTACCAAAAAAAAAATCATTTTTTACTTTTAACTGACGAATTGCTTTTTTTCTCGAACACTAAAAATCGATACTGTTAACAAAATTTTATACAATCATCAACATAAAAGTCGTTCCAAATAAACACCAATTATTTTTTTTTACCAAAACTTAAGTTTTAAATTCACTACATTAATATGGGACCACCTCAGCAGGTAAGTTAAAATTTAAATTAAATTTACCTTTTTTAATAAAGAAATAATTTTGAAAATCCGTCTATATATGACATACATAAAAAAAAACTACAAACATCCGAATTGAGAACCTCCTCCTTTTTTGAAGTCGGTTAAAAAAGCGTTGTTCTCAATGATTTATTATATAACACAAGATCCGCAATCTCTTATCCTGAACTGTGTCCACGAACGCACACATCACGTTACGGCAAAACAGCAATTTTTATCACGATATAGATTTAACAAAACCTCACCTCACTGACACTCGGTTGGTAAAATGTACAGTGAAAAGGCTATGACATACCTTAGCTAAAGCGTGTCGTTTCGACCAGTGTACAAAGACATATTACTTTTGAAGTATACAAAGAGACACAGTACCGCGTACGATAGGCGCTAGCACGAGACCGCACGTTGAAAAATCTCGATTTTCTCGGTTTTATGTCGGTATAAAAATTTAAATATTTATTTAGAACTATGAAATTGAAAAAATTATATTAAAAAAATTAAATTATTATAATATTAGCAAATCCACTTCATTAAGGGTATAATTTATAGAACATATATGTTTGTCAACAAATGTACTCAGGAATGCAAGAAAATAAATCAATTTTTTTACAAACTTAACTCGTTGGGGTATGGCATCACCCTAAAGCAGGTTGTCTGCAATGTTTTACGGTTATGGGCCACCAGATGGCATCGATGTCTCTCTTTAAAAAGCTTTCGGTAGCTATTATTTCTGAGGAAGTTCATCTTTTTCGGTTAAAGGCCACCAGAGAAATGACGTGTCGTGTGTAAACGCGCTGAACAGGGTCGTAACGCCCTATTACATATTCGGTGTCGTAACTCTTAATGTCATAAAGGGGAGGTGAGGTCGACACTACAAAGCGACGCGACGGACATTGGCTATTACCTATGCTAACTGTACCAAGCCTGAATAAACGTAAACAATGTCATGACTTTAAGTTTTATACAAAAGTACATTTTGAGCAATTAAGCTGAGTGTTTAAAAATCAGATGTGTTCGCCAATAACTTAAAGCGGAACACCTATAAGTTTCATGTTCTATGTTTCATCTAACGATTGTCTTTCAGGTGGGTTCTTCAATTTCCTTTTAGAGCCTGTAATTTTCCTCCCTAATGTCGATCGAAGAGTATAGCTACATACATATACCTAAGTCCGCTAGTTCTGTTCAGAATGCAACTCCTTGGAAACAGGAGCATATGCGCTTAGGCTATGATAGACTATGGTCCAACTTGCTGAGCTAATGCTGGTTGAGGGACGTTGTCGAGCTAGTGGTACCTCGACTGCGAGAGTTTTGAAGCCGCCCATGGGGCTTTGACTTAAACAGCTAGGATAGACTGTTTAACGTTTCCTCTGAAACACGGGGAGCTCAGAAAAGCGTGCCATAAGGCCACGGGTCACCCATCCAGGTACTGACCACCGCCAACGTTGCTCAGCTTTGCATATCGATACGACGTTCTAGTTCTTGCGCATGCAGGTAATTCCTAGATAACCAGTTATTTTTCCATGAATCATGTGTCTAAAAAAATGTGACTGCGATAAACACCTAACCGAGTACCTCATTTAAGTATACTGATCATACAAAAACTTTTTGCAAGATTACTTAATTTATGAACACCTATATGATACACACTGACCTTGCAAAATAACCATAGAATAATACCTATATTCTACATGTAATTAAAAGTTCAAGGCTCTGAATTATAAATTGAGGAATTAAAATAGGTACTATTACTGAATCCTGTTTCATATTATATTATTTATATAATAATATAACTAAATACCTGCATGTTTATACGTTTATACATTATAATTTAAATATCTATCTGACTGGTTATAGACTAGCACTGGCTGACACAGCCAAGTAAAGTTGCAAGATATTTTAGTACCTAATAATGAATTGTAACAAAAATGTATAATTATCATAAATTGTATGGAATCTCAAATAGAACAAATTCTGTAGGTTTAAAGCACTTTAGTCACGCGCGTGTCACTAAAATATATACTACTAGCTTTTGCCAGCGGCTTCGCCCGCCCTTTATTTCGTTATCGGCGTAGGTTTTTACGGCAACTCCACGGCTATAGAAAAAAACAAATAATTAAATCTTTCCTCTTTAATGGCATAATACATTCGTGTCTGTGAAACCATGGAAATACCCATATAAAATTTCAACCCAATCGGTTCAGCCGTTTAGAAGTTATGTGAAAAAGGAAGTAATTACGTAATTAAGTAATGAGGAATGTACGGAAGGATAATTTTTACTACCCGTTGTCCTATTACCCGTTTTCCCATAGGAATTAAGCATTTTCCTGCGGTAAAAAGTAGCCTATGTTCATCAGGGATAATGTCGGCTTCTAATGGTAAAATAATTTTCAAATCGGTCCAGTAGTTTCGGAGCCTATTCAACACAAACAAACAAACAATCAAATCTTTCCTCTTAATAATATTAGTATAGTTAAGTAGATACATAATAATTAGTGACTCCACGAAGATTGCCCAAACCAGAAAGAGAGAGAGCACAGGATTGGATAAACGAAGACACGAATGTTTAAGCTTCAAGTTCAACCCTGCGAGGGTTTGTACTGGTAAAGGGGATAATTGTTTGTACTGGTAAAGGGGATAATTGGTTTATGAATCTGTTAATCTGTAAATAAGAATGATAATAGTTTAACAACGAGTACTTAATAAAATTATAAATTTATAAATTATAAAAAAAATCGGTCAAGTGGGAATCGGACTCGCGCACCAAGGGTTCAGTATCACTATAAAAACGGCGAAAAAATCATGTTTGTTGTTGATTTATTTTAATTATATTATTTATTTTTAAAGTGAATATATAACTAAATATTCTGTGAATATTTTAAGCGTCTACTTGTTGCCGCTATCAATATCGAGCAAAACGAGCAAAAAATCACGTTTGTTGTATTTGGAGCCCCCTTAAATATTTATATATATTTTTTTTTAGTATTTGTTGTTATAACGGCAACAGAAATAAATCTTCTGTGAAAATTTCAGCTAGTTCGTGATATACAGCCCGGTGACAGACGGACGGACAGCAGAATCTTAGTAATAGGGTCCCGTTTTTTACCCTTTGGGTACGGAAAACCCTAAAAAGGAGATGGTTTTTACGGATGTTTCGATATCTTAGATGAATAAAACAAGATAGAAACTAATATCCTGGGGTTTGAGGAATTACTAGCTTTTACCTGCGGCTCTGTCGGCGCTAAATTCGGTTATAAGTACTTGGAGTCGGAGGGGTTACAAGTACTCCGAGTTCAAGGGGTTAAATGTACTTAAGCTAGAGGGGTTAAAAGTACTCGTGTTGAAGGGGTAAGAAATAATTGAGTTGGAGGGGTTAAAAGAACTTTGAGTCTGAGTCCATTCCCCCGATCGACCCCATCCCCCCGTCGACCTCGGCATGGTCGTAAAACTATAGTTAGGCGGCCTCGGCACGTACTAACGGCCCCAGATGACGGTCTCGCTATCTGCTTTGGGCCCTGGGTTCGTCGGCGCCCAAACGGATACACGAGGTATCAAAGAGTGCCGGGGCGCTTCTCGCCGCCACTCAATCGCAACCGCACCCGCGTAACGGGGAACTCCCCTCCTGGCGGTGACTCACCTTCGGGTTCGAGACTCACGACAGTCTGAGTGGTAAGAGTACTCTGAGTAAGAGGGGTTTAAAGAACTTTGAGTTGCTGGAGAGAAAGCTGTAGCTCAGTTTCCACCAAACATAAGATGATACTGTTGCCAAGGTTGTGTCAGTTCTTTTGTTTCTTTTTCTCGACTTGGCTTTTATGCTCAATAGGTTTTTATAACTTAATTAAATTTGGTAGTAGTAGTAGTATTTCAAGGGTTCCCTACCTCAAATGGACTAAAAGTTACTCTCATAGGACCACATTTTTGAATGTCCATCCGTCAGTGAAGATTTTTTTTTTTTTTTGATTGATTGCTAAAGATATTAAAATGAAATTAATATTAATTATTCAGAATTATTCATTATTATTCAGTTTATTCAGAAATGTAAACCAATAGACGAGCAAACAAAGCATTTAATTTCTTGTATTTTAGACTGCTAAACGGATTTTGATGAAACCGGTTGCATTCGACTCAGAAAGTGATTCATTATAACATTTGCTAGCACTTTTTTTTTCTGTTGCCGTACCTACATTTACATTAAGGAAATACATCCTCCAAATTCTTTGAATTGTTCGATTCACAAAAAGGTCATGGAGGTACTTGGTAACAATTTTGAGTCAAAATTTAACGTTAAGCAACGGCGATGACCTACGATCTGTACCACCTGGTTCTCAGGCATGACCCAAAACACCTCGTCTTACGATTTTGGGCCTTTAAAAGTTCATTTGTCAATAGTGTTCTTGTTATATGTTCTGATACTCGCAGTCGAAAACTTACTCATCGCCAATTCCATACTATCCCAAAAACTGAAAAATAAGAATTAAAATTTAACGTAAATTGCTTAATAAACTAGGTGATTAAAATGACAAATGTGACCGATTTCGTCGTTCAACGGCACTGATCAGTAACGTGTCTTATCCGTGGTTTCCCGTTACACAATTAACAAAAAATATAAATTCTGCAACCAACTCATAAATAATAGTTATTTGTTGTGAGTGCCAAGTTTAAATCCTGAGCTGGCGAAGTATATAGTCAGAGTCTACAACAAAATTGAATTACTAACGTAGCCTATACTTATATGTGTATGAAGTAGGAAGTAGTGCGTTGTCACATGTGCGTCGCGTGCGCAGGCGCAGGGCAGCGGCAAGCTCGACCCGCGATAGCGACGCAACACGCGCGGGTTGGTCATATCATACAAGAGTTTTAACCACATATACACTTACACCGTCCACAAATATACACAATAATTAATAAAGTCGTTATATTTTTAAAAAACTTCACATGAAGTTAGCATGTCACATACACCAGAAATCTGTGGGTGTTATCTGTAGTACAGGAATTTGCAGTTTTTTTGCAGTTGACCTACGTTTATATGGCCTGCTAACTTATTATAATCGGTATAAAAAAAATTACAACTGTTAACTTCGGAATAAGCCTATCGAAGAACTGCAAATTTCTGTGCTATATATTACCCCTACATGACCCGTTTTCGTCGGAGCTGTATGTGGCATGCTAACTCCATGTGAAGTTCTGGTATTGGTTGCATTGCCTTGGAGAGAAAATGGCCTGCCAACTTCAGAGACGTCGTAAAAGGTAAACTTTATTGATGGACAAACTTAACTTTGACGTCCAAAAAACTAGGAGCGAGGCAGTACTTCACGTCGGGGTAGAGGTTGCTGCTTTACAAGTCGCAAGTTCGACCCCATATGGAGTACTGCTGCCATCTCTGGGCACCTGGATACCAACAGCTTGGCCCTTTTCACTCGGTTCAACGACGGGCTGTGAGAATTGTCGACAATCCCAAACTCACTTGCCGTATCGAACCCTTAAGTCTAAAGAGAGGCTTTGCCTCCCTGTGTGTGTTTTACCGCTTGTATAATGGGATGTGTTCTAAGGAATTGTTCGAAATTATGCCCACGGCTACTTTCTACCATCGCACCACTCGCCATCGGCAGGGAATTCATTATCACACTCTAGAACCGAAATGGTCGCGTACAGTGCGGTTTCAGAAAAACTTCCTCCCGCGAACGCTTGGGTTGTGGAATGAGCTCCCTGCCAAGGTTTTCTCTAAGGACTACAGTATGGGCTTCTTCAAGAAAGAAGTTATTGAAAAAAAAAACATTGTCGTTAGTTTACCAACTGCAAATAGGTTTGTAATCACGAAAGAAATTTTATTTTCTGGTGTAACAACAAATTTAAAGTTTTCTGATATTTTCTTTTATGTGTACTTCATGTAATTGCTTTTTGCTTGATTTTTAGGGTTCAGTACCCAGAGGGTGCCAACGAAGCCCTATTACTAAGACAACGCTGTCTGTCTGTCTGTCCGACCATTAAAAGGCTAACTTTTAGACCGAAATACGTAGAAGCTTGAATTTTTCACAGAATATTTGTTTTAATGGGGGATTATCAAACAAATAAAAAAAAGTTAAAATTTAAGGAGGGTCCCCATATAAGAAACACATTTTCACACTTTTTTTTGTTTGTGTTTTATAAACTACGTAGGTAAATGGCGGTAGGTGCGGAACCCTCGGTGCCTCATTCCAACTCGCAGTTGGCCGGTTTTACGACTTAAAGTGACCGTATACTTTAGTAGTTGATATTAATTTGAAAGCGTTCTTAAGTGACAGAATGATTTTATTAATGTGTTATCGGATTTTTTCCAACACTTGTGATATAATACCTAGTTTCGTGTGAAATTTCATGATTCTAGGACAACGGGAAGTACCTCATAGGTTTTGATTTATTTGTGAATGTCAAACTATGCGACAAAATTGGCCGTATTTTATTATTGCGTTGACTCCGAAGCTTTATTTATTTTACAGCTTCAAGGGACCGTAGAATTCAGCATATGATATTAATTTCAATTTGATACCTTCACGCGTTCCTGAGAATTAGGGTCTTGACAGACAGAAAGACTGGCGGACAAAAAAGTGGTCCTATAAGGGTTCCTTTTCCTTTTGAAGTACGTAACCCTAAAAATGATATAAAGAAAAAAAAATAAAAGCTAGGTATAACGATAACAGTCACGGGTTTCACGAAAAAGTCTTCTATTTTTTGAATTAGAACAAATGTGCGACGCGTCCAAATATTAAAAGCTTATCGCAATCTTAGCAAAATCGCTAAGAATCCTGCTAGATAAGAGCTCGTTGTTAGCTGGAACACCTGCGATATGAAGTTTTTCCCGAGAGCGTTATTAAAATTAACATCCGAACCTGAGATTCTGGTTATTTTTGGTGGGAACCATTCATCATGGAACCGGAAGCAGTCTATCGGCCTCGAACCCGCGACCACATGAATCCAGTCCACCTTTGATCTGGAGCACTAATAATATTGACTCATATAAATCAGTCGTGATGACGTCACCAGTTCGCCCCTGGCCATTGATGGACGTGTAAGTGATTAATTAGACCGCTCGCATTATATTTAACCTATTTGTTGATTTTATTGGCATGTAATTGTTATGATAAAGTCAAAAATACCGCGCACCTCTGAACAAATACAGGTTATAAAGCTCCTTTAAACCTGGAGTAGGCACATACCTATACACATATACATAAATTATAAACACTATATGATAGTCATGCCAATCCATAGTAGTAAGGGAAGTTAAGGTAGCCTCGAACACTTAAATGAATTGCAAATAAGAATAGCAATAAAAAAAATCTGTCTCTATTTTATACTTAAAATAAAATCAGAAACTTACTCAATTATAATAAATAAAAATCACATATCATATATTTTTTCTTAATATATTGAGAACACTTTAGAGAACCTATGGCCTCATTGTTAATCCTACGAAAACACAAGCAATCATCGTAGGCATTTCGAGACTTATATCCAATATTGACTGGAACGAACTCCCATTAGTAACTGTGAACGGAGTTTCTATCCCTTACAAAGATTCAGTTAAAAACCTGGGTATATTTATCGATCGAACACTATCTTGGGGTTCGCAAATAAAGGAAGTTAGCAAGAAAATATTTGCTTCAGCTAAATCTTTAGGCAGATTGCGCAATTTTTTACCAATTCCCACTAAAATTGCTCTTGCGAAATCTCTTCTTCTGCCTATTCTCGATTATGCTGATGCTAGTTATATTGACCTTACCGAGGAGCAGCTTAATAAACTTGAGCGACTTCAAAACTTCTGCATTAGACTCATATTTGGTCTACGTAAGTACGACCATATTTCCGAATTCAGATCAAAGCTCCAGTGGCTCCCAATTCGACTTCGCCGGGATGCTCATGTTCTCTTTCTTCTATATAACGTCCTGTTCAATCCAAACACACCAGTATACTTAAAGAAACGTTTTAATTTAATCGGAAATACTTCTCTTCGAGAGACTACACGCTGGATGCTAAAAATTCCTTTGCATTCCTCACAATTTTATAATGATTCTTTTACTGTAAAGGCTGTTAGATTATGGAACGCTTTACCTTTGGAAATAAAAAGAGCAAAATCGAAGGCAATATTTAAAAATCTTATAATTGCTCATTACTTGAAGAACTAAAATAACATCACTACCTATATTTGTTTATATATATTTACTTATACGTAGTACTATTATGATTATATTTATTATACATGTGTATTTATGTATGTACTTCTATTTATGTATATTTATACATACATTATTCATATATATTATTTATGTGTAATTATTTATTTTATATGCATTATTGTATTATATATATACTTCTTAATAACTGTATCGAAACACACCTACTATACTTTGTTTAACTTTATTATTTCCTCTACCCAAAGGTTGTCTGGAAGAGATCGCTTTAAAGCGATAAGACCGCCTTTTGTTTTTCTCTATTTGTAAATATGTTTTGTTTGTAATTTTTTTTTTTATGTTGATGCAATAAAGTATAATAATAATAATAATAATAACTTTAGTCTTATTAGTCTTTAGTCATTAATTACCCTTTAATAATTGAATGTAATTTGGATATTATTAAACCGAAGTATAACTAGTACATATAATGTTGTAAACGAGATTCTATGGGGAAATAGAAAACCGGAGGAGATATCATTATTTACGAAATTATGTCATGATAAATTGAGAGCAATCGATTTCCCCGAAGTTTCGTTCTTGTAGCGATTGTTCTTGCGAGTCTACCGTTCACACTTTACTTATCGATAAATTATATGGCGAAATTATAGATATTTTGACGGTAGCTGCAACGGAATCCAATACTGTAAGATTGCGTGATAGGAAGCGGCCGGTGGTTGGGTGGAACAGATTTGTGCGTAATGCCCATGGGGAGGCCAGATCTAAATTTTTGATGTGGGTTTGGTGGGGTAGACCAGAAAGCGGAGAAGTTTTCGAGGACATGCGGCGTAGTCGCAATTTATTTAAATCACGTTTACGCTGGTGTCAAAACCACAGCGAGCAAATTAAAATGGACATTGCGGCTACGCAGCATTCGAACAATGACTTTAAGAACTTTTAGAAATCTACAAATAAATTAAATGGTAGACCTGGCTTACCAGTGAGCGTTGAGGGTTTTAATGACCATGGTCTCATAGCAGACATGTTCAGGGACCATTTTACGGTGACGTCACCGTTGGGACCATCACAGCTTGGAAGAGATGTATGTACACGTGGTCAGGAGATTGGAATCCGATTTACTGCAAATGTGGTCAATAATGCTATAGCCTCTATGCCCCGTGGCAAGTCTCCTGGCCATGACAGTTTGAGTATTGAACACCTAAGGTACGCGGGTCCTCACTTGCCCAGAGTGCTTGCCATGTTTTATAACTTGTGCATGGCACACTCGTACTTGCCTTCAGCGCTGATGAAAACTGTGGTGGTTCCAATTGCGAAGAATAGAACTGGAGATGTGTCTGATAAGTCCAACTACCGGCCTATTTCACTGGCCACGGTTGTTGCGAAGGTTCTTGACAGTTTGCTTAGTGTCCACCTTGATAAACATATAACCTTACATGATAATCAGTTTGGTTTCAGGCCAGGTTTGTCAACTGAGTCGGCCATACTATGTCTGAAGCAAACTGTAACCTAATATTCGGTTAGACGTACACCTGTTTACGCCTGTTTTCTAGACCTTTGTCCGTTAGGGCGAACATGATTGCTCACAGGTTTGTTCGTTGTTCCATCCCTGTTAAAGTAACACTCTTTAGAGCTTATTGTACTTCCTTCTACACAAGCAGCCTGTGGATCAATTTTACGCAGAAACAGTACAATGCCCTCGAGTATGTTCGCCGATGCGCATGTTGATTGTTTTTACTCGATTATGCGGAAGCGGTGCTCATCCCTGGTATTGGGATAGTCCTAGTGGCATCCTGAGAGCTTTTGCTGACAGGCTGGATTGTCAGTACCTGAACCACTGCAGTATGGTTCACGTGCTGACTAATCAGGGCTGTCTTAGATATAAGGTCTAGATTAAGGTACTTTTAAGTTTACTAACATTAGACTAGGGTTTTCTTATATATTACTAACAAAATAATTTAAATTAATTTAAGGTCGAAATAAATGATTTTTATTTTATTATT
Organism: Apoda limacodes; assembly: GCA_946406115.1. Taxonomy (NCBI): domain Eukaryota; kingdom Metazoa; phylum Arthropoda; class Insecta; order Lepidoptera; family Limacodidae; genus Apoda; species Apoda limacodes. Next base: position 30,852,279 of record OX291545.1, on the reverse strand, counting down.
TTTTTATTTATTCTTTTTGCGTCACAAAAGACGGCGGTTAACCCCGGACATAGTAATTAATAGTGGCCCAATCGTATTTTGGCCATACAAACATGCGATTTTAAGAACACTTCGCTCGTTTATACTACTCGAACTATTTTTAGAATTACCTAATAGGGTAGGTATGCTAACTAAGATTAAAAGTAAACAACTACTACTATATCTAGACAATGTACGTAGAACGCAGCGCGGTGGCATGCCAGTAAGTAGGTTAACTTCAATACAAGCCTCGGTCACAAAACTTGAACGCAAATGCTGTGCGCACGATTGTCGCCGCCGCAAACGCGAGGCGAGTGCATCCCTAACCACGATTAGGACTCCACCAGTTGTAAGCTTTTTGGTGGACGATACCTCCCCCCCCGCACCGCCTCACCGCAACAATGTATTCGGTGCGATTTACTTTCTACACCACTAGATACTTTGCTCTGGGGTGCGCCCGTGCACCTGCATACCAGCTTCGCCCTCTTGGCTTGGTTCATATACCGAACCAATACATACCACTTGTATTGGTTGCAGCAAGAAGAAGGAAAAATGGCCGAGGCCATAGGGATGGCAAAAGTGGTAAGTGGTAAAAACATGGTAGTGAAGGGAAAAAAGGGATACCATGTTTAAATTTTATAATTATACTAGAGGGTGCTATAATATAATATACCTACTATGTTATTACTTATTGTAATAGTTTTTGAAAAAAAAATATTCAAAAGTGTATACTGAAATACTATAGTGCTATATTATATATTATTATTAGGTTGGGTTTGGTTATGTTTTTTTTCCCCGAGCAGAGCACAGCGGAAGGAGGTAAGCCTACTGAGGGGCGTGTTTAATACATACCAAGCAAAATTTTTCTAAAATCAATACAAAACATTTTTTTTATAAAAAAACATACAAAAAATAAAAAAATCAGGTGCTGATTTCTGCATTCATATCAAAATCAAAATCATTTTATTCAAATGGGTTACAAAGAACACTTTCGAATCATCAAATCATTTGGGTATAGGATGCATCTTTATTCATAACAATCATTTTTTCGCAATAAGTATGTGGTGCAGAGAAGTAAAAAAATTACCTTTAATTTTAATTTAATAATGTTATCCTTATATATATAAAAAATCGTGTCACATTGTTTGTCCGCGATGAGCTCCTAATGAACCGATTTTGATCAAACTTTGAAAGTATCTGTTATTTGATCCAACTTAAAAGGTAGGATAGTTTTTATTTCAATCTATTCAGTGCGAGCCGGACTCAGGCACTTTAGGTAAAAACCAACATTCACTGGGTCACAGAGGGATGGCAGTGGAACAATGTTCACCAGGACCACTAGTAATTTTATAAATAGCCCCAGAAATGAAGTGCACTTGTGTCACTAAGCTTTTATTAATATAATCTCTGATGTCAATATTAAATATTTATATATGGGCATAGTCTTCCTCCTTCTCCCACCCTTTAATTCTGAGCCCAAATGCATATTACTAGGATATGGTAATTTGTCGGACAGGGAAGGAATTTTTTTCTGTCATCAATTAGATTTACTAATATTGATGGTCACAGTAACTAAGAGGGAAAGAACCGTACTACCGAATATTTGCATGTTATTTTTTCCCTTGTTGCACACCCTAACCATATTGATAAATAAAATAAAAAACTTTAATTGAAAAGTGACATTAGCACTTTGAAGGACCAGAGGAGCAGGGAAAAAAGCTCCATAGTCATTTATTTTATAACTGGTCTCTAGAGACCTATGATAGTGATGCTAGCATCACTCAAAAAATAAAAGTACAAGATTTGCTACCAGACCTTACCTCTCGCGACATTTCCCTGGCCCACTGGTGCTCCATTCACCTTGATTCGTCTCCCGTCTGCAGTGCATTTCAGTAGCATATTTTTGAATGTTCATGAGATATTATGAACCATAATTTAACCTTTTATGAACCACATCAGTTTTAAATAAGTGTTTGTTTGTTTACCGTATTTTCACATTTACTTGCCTGTTGCACTATAAACACTTCACTTAGTACGTCACATCAGGTCAATACATAAAACACGATAACTGCAAGATATTACGTAGATTTGTCCAACTGAATATCGGCTTGGCTTTAATGAATATACACTAATTTAATTTACACACTACGAATAACCGAAAAGTCGTTTTCAATTATAACACAATCCACACAGAGAATAGTAGGTAACTAAAGAGACTAAGTCAAAAAATATTGAAACATTTGTTTCTTTATCGCTTTGGTCAAAAACCACAAAACATGAACAAAGTGAGCAAAGCAGAGATTTGGCAAAACATGTGAGTGAGTGAGTGAGTGAAAAAAAGGGTATGTTTTTTTAACGAAAAATTGCTCGCAAATTCAGCAATTGCGGTTTTCCTACACAACATGACATTATTGACATTGTATAGATCAGTAAGAGGCAGCGTGTGATTCCGTGCAATGATAATTGTCATAGAGGAAACAAATACTACGTACACTAGGCAACACATCAAGCTACCCTCGAAAAAACACCTATAACTAAAACGTTTGGCTAAAGACTGAACATAGCACCGTCTGCAAACATTTGAGCAGCCAGTGTGAGACGAAATAATTCAACTTTAACTATCTCTCTTTTACGACTTTTTCGCTGCATTGCGCCTTGGGTTCAAAGTCCATTAAGGTTAGGTTGATGTGACACCTACTGTACAATAGTGTAAAATTCGCAGCCAGAAGCACAAGCCAATATTAAAAAAAAATTAAAGCAATTAATCAGGGACATATATACTAGTATCTGTGCTAGAACGCTAAAAAAGTTGTAAAACCTTTATCGGCGTTCGATATTTTATAAAAAAATCATATTCATAAAGAATATCAAAATATATATCATATAGATCAAAAATAAAGTTTTCTTTATAGATGTATCTTTGAGGATTCGCTGCGCGGACAGCGGAGAACCGGTGGTGCTTGTTGCTGTCATGCTCGGCGTAGACGCGGCGTGCTGCTTCGGCGGTCAGGTAGACTTGATGGAACGGCTGACCGCTGGCCGCCCGCAGGCTGAACGGGATCTCGAGCCCAGGGATCACTTAATCTCCGCCCTGGGAGGCTGATCCGCCAGCCTGTGTAAAGTATCTGAAGTAGTAGTCGTGCCGGAGAAGGAGACCGGAGTGGACCCGGCTACTACAACAGAGGGGGATCAGGGGCCCTTCCGCCAGCCGTGCCAGCAACCGTATTCGGCAGTCTTAGAACCGCACCTTTTGTCCTCTAAGCTGTCTGTGCAGTGAATCCTCATCCTTTGTCTTAGTAACTTTTTTTATATATTATGGCCATGAGAATGATAAAGAAAAGAGTTTGTACAGCGGCTACTCCAATCCACATATAATGTGGATTTTTGCAACATCAGGGGTATTCACGCAAATCTTTACGCAGTCCACCACCATCTCGAGACTGCGCAGCCGACCATTCTTTTTCTAACGGAGACGCAGATATCCTGCCTGGCCGACACATCATACCTTCACTATCCGTGCTACAAACTCGAACACAATTTTATGAGTCGTGCCGGTGTATGTATGTTCGTCCGGGAGAATATCTGCTGTCGCCGCCTTCATAGCCTTGAAGACAGGGACCTGTCGATATTGTGGGTGCACGTAGATCATGGCGGCCACACTCGTATCTATGCGTGCCTATACAGGTCTCATAGCGGTGACACGGACGTATTTCGACTCTTCACGCACCTGAGTTTGACGACTGACAAAGTTCTAGAGCAATATCCCACAGCAGAACTAGTTATTTTGGGAGACTTTAACGCCCACCATCGCGAGTGGCTCAGTTCTCGAACCAATAACTATGCTGGGATATCTGCTCATGAATTTGCTCTGACCTATGGATTCTCTCAGCTGGTACTTTCTCCAACGAGAATACCAGATATAGAGGAACATACGAGCTCCTTGCTGGACCTTTTGCTGACTTCTCGTCCGAACGGATACTTCGTCTCAGTGGATGCGCCTCTTGGCTCCTCGGACCACTGTCTCGTTCGGACTCAAGTGTCATGCACACAACCTGATCCTTCTGGGCCAACTAATTGGCATCGTGTGTGGCACTATAAGTCGGCAGACTGGGATGGATTGCGAGAGTTTTACGCATCGTACCCGTGGAGGCAGATCTGCTTTAACTCAAAAGATCCTGAATTCATCGGCAAAATAGGTGGGCGACTTGCGAGCTATCCTTCTGGGAGTCGTGCTTTCTGGTCGCTTGCCAAAGCTGCCGAAGGGAACTTTTGCCAGTTGTCGTTACCACCACTGCGAAAGACCGATGGTGACTTGGCCCATAGTGCTACAGAGAAAGCCGATCTACTGGGCAGTCTCTTTGCCTCGAACTCGAACATGAACGATGAAGGCGCTGTACCACCTACTATACCGTGGTGCGGTAAGACCATGCCGGAAATCTCTATAACGCAGCGGGAGGACAGGCGGGCGTTGCTTTCTCTAGACGTTCATAAGTCGAGTGGGCCAGACGGTAAACCAGCAGTGGTGCTTAAGCAGTGTGCTCCTGAGTTATGTCCTCTACTCACGCGCCTCTTCGCGCTTTCCTACCACACTAGGCAATTTCCGTCTTCATGGAAGACTGCAAATGTGCACCCGGTGCCCAAAAAGGGCGATAGATCAGATCCATCGAATTACAGGCCTATCGCTATTATCTCTCTCCTCCCTAAGGTGATGGAGCGTGTGATCAACACACAGCTTCTAAGATACCTAGAAGTACACGATCTGGTCAGTGACCGTCAATATGGCTTTCGCCACGTTCGCTCGACTGGTGACCTTCTAGTGTATCTCACACACCGATGGGCACTAGCCATTGAGAGTTAGGGGGAGGCATTGGCATGTAGCCTGGACATAGCGAAGGCGTTCGATCGGGTCTGGCACTGGGGTCTATCGAAGTTGCCATCTTACGGAGTGCCCGAGGGTTTGTGCAAATGGGTGGCTAGCTTTTTGTCCGGCAGACGCATACGAACCGTAGTTGACGGTAGTTGCTCTGATAGCATGGACATTAATGCTGGTGTCCCGCAAAGCTCTGTGCTGTCTCTTACGCTGTTTCTACTGCATATCAATGACATGTTGGACATCAACAACATACATTGCTATGAAGATGACAGTACTGGAGACGCTTTTTCACGCGTCGTGCAAACATCCCTCGTTCCGTTGTGGAGGAAAACCGTGGAGAACTTGTGTCTCAAATCGAGACCACACTGTCCCAGGTCTCTGACTGGGGACGGGTATACTTGGTCCGATTCAACCCTACAAAGACACAAGTGTGCGCGTTCACCGCTAAGAAAACTCCATTCACTGTAGTCCCACAATTCCAGAACACTCCCCTCTCCATCTCCAAGAGCATTGGGATCCTTGGTGTCGTCATCTCCAGCGATGTTCAGCTCCGAGATCATTTACAAGATAAGGTGAAGCTGGCGGCCAAAAAACTTGGTGTACTTAACAGAGCGAAGCAGTGCTTCACGTCGGGGCAAAGGTTGTTACTTTACAAGTCACAAGTTCGGCCCCATATGGAGTACTGCTGCCAAATCTTGGCAGGTGCCCGTATGGCATATTGTGGTAAAGCCTTGAATAATCGTTTTTTGATAGTTAACCGTTTTCTCTTTCACCATTAAAATGTATATCGTTAATTAATTATTAATGTCGACGACGACGTTGTTGTTTTAAATTACATATTAGGTCTAGGTCTTTTATTCATATGTGTGTGTTTGATTGTGTTTATGTATTTTCTTGTGATATCGTTGCGAAAAGATAAGGCTGTCACAAGTGCCTATCTATCATATAGTTGTTAGGTCAAAATAATCGAATTAGAATCGATGTAAACAACATTTACCTATTTATAATTCTGTTAAAAGTTTCATGATTTAAATTTATGGTGTGGCTTTGTTTATGTACCTTTAGCGTTCTTTAAATGGTAGATCAAAGGTAGCTTTATGAACTTACAAGAGAGTACTAAAGTAGTTTTGAATATTTTCTGAGCCATTTAGACAAGTGTGGGCAGGGCCGCAGAGAGAAAATCAGGGCCCGGGGGTATCCATGTGCACGACTTTATTTCGGTGCACGCAACTCCACAAACCAATAGCGCATTCTCATTGGTCGTTGCTCTTCGGGCGCGAAAATTTGAAAGAATTGATTCTATGCAAACAGTCAAAATCGTCATGAAAGTGAAGATTTTTCTGAAAATCGCGGGCCCTTTTTAAAACTGCGGGCCCGGGGGAAACCCACCCGTCACACCCTCTCAGTGGCCCTGAGTGTGGGCAACGGCGATGTATGACGAACGGGAAATTAGAAGAGACCTAGTAGAATACGCGTATAATGATGACATCAGAGGTTTGATAGCACACACACACACACACACACACACACACACACACACACACACACACACACACACACACACACAAACGCAGATGCCACGTATTTCTCACGTACACCTAAGACTTTAATTTAACTTCTTTTTACGTACGTAAAAATGTTCTGTAAAATGTAATATACACTGAACATTTTTCATAAGAACAGTTGTGAAGCGACAAATGCACTTCCTATAGCGTGCAGACCTTGACTTGGCTTCATTGCAAAACAACCTTAATTGGTCACTAATTACATATAAGTTAGTAAACAAATCGCGTGAATCATGGACCGTGCAGCGCCGACATGACAGATTAGAAGTCCTAGTATATTGTTATCTTGGTTATGGTTACGTACGGCGCTACTGGATTCTGAAATATTATAACTGACGCTTTCGGACTTCCCATCAATGACGGTTTCTAACTAGTTGTGCCTGTGACGTCACCACTTATTAGTAGGTCCACTACAGTGCAACGCTTTCCAATCACACACAGACCATTTATTACAATTGTTTCTCGATTCTCAACAACGGTTTTGGTAACTTACTTTTGGCAATCACTAGCGAGTTAGTTACCGGAATGTTAATTGAGTAAGTTGCCATACAGTTGTATATCAAAATTAAGTTAAAAAAATAGCTAGATTTCTATAGAAGTCAGTAATATTTTTTTTTTGCGCATCCGATTGTGCCGGGTTTAAAATTGCATTAAGGTTTTAAGTAACTTTATTTGTCAGATACCTGAGAGACATACTCATATAATAAATGTTTTTCTTGTGCAGGAATCAAAGCCACGCCCCTCGATTCAACAGTCGGGTCATTACCCACTAAGCCCCGTATAGTACCGATAGTATTATATAATAAAAACCATTGCTATTAATCGTAATATTATTAACATTGTAACGTGACAACTTGTGCCTTTCACTTTTTATGTCTGTCTCTCTCGCTCTTAGGCGGGCTAACCATGCCGCGTGCCTCTCACTCGCTCTCATTGTGAGCGCATAACGTGAGCGGAGCGTAACGCAGTTTCTTGAAGTGTCACCCGGCAAACCAATTTATAAGACGTTGTCACGTCAAAAAAGTAGAATTCGATACATGGATTGTATTGAGCGTGATCGCAGTAACAATATATGTCCTTGAGAACGCAACTCACTTAATATAGCTATCTCATTCTGATTTATCCGTTCCGTATTGCCTGTTGCATTTGTTGTTGATCAGTTTCCATACGTGTATGATGGTGATGTATCTTTACTTAAATATCATTGGCCCGCTGCATCAAGTCCCTTTTAATTTAAACATATAATTATACCTATTTAACTGTATCTATATTTTTATTTTATTTTTTTCACTGTATAATGTTCTGTGGTATAGAATAAGTTTATTTAGCCAATTCAGGGTAAAATTGCACTTAAGGCACTTTCGTCAAAAATGGGGGGAATTTTTTTTTTACATTAAATAGCTATTTTGGGGCCTATAAATTAATAAAATAGGAAATCATTTTTTTTTATTATTATTGTCATTTTGGAGTTCTTTGTTAGTGAAAAATAGCAATAAACACTGCCGCGAACTCAGAAATCTTGTTAGGGCACCCCAACACAGCCGGGTTAGGTTAGAAGGTTAAGCCAGGAGCGAAGCGGAGCAAGCTCCTACCTTAGCCTTCGTGGTTATTTTTTTTATTTCTACCCAGAAATCTTGTTAGGGCACCCCCAAAATAGCTATTTATCGTAAAAAAATAATCCCTCCATTTTTGACGAAAGTGCCTAAAGTGCAACTTTACCCAATTCAGCGAGCATGTATGTTTTTTCGGAGATGTGACGGTGAATAAAGGGCTCCACTGAAAATCAGTGATGTGGCTATGACCGCAGCTTATGCTGAGTGGATACCCTAATTGGCATTATGCAACACAAAAAACTTGTAGTTACTTACCTTTTTTTTTTGTATTTTTGAATGTTTTGTTGTGCCTATAATGTGTTGCTTATTTGCTAAATAAAAGGTTTTCTTCATCTTTGCAACACCAAACAAAATGTTATAAGACAGAAAGAGACAAAGATAGCACTCGAGTGGGTCGAAAAAAGTAGAATGGAATGTCACCACTTTAACTACTACAATGCCAACTATAGGTTTGTATATGTAGACTAGAGAACTCGACAGCGCATTTCCTAGCCAGCTGTAATGAAATATAGCCGATCTGAGTGAGAGACAAAGCATCTTGACCATAGATATAGAAAGACCTTAGATGGATCACCATAAGTTGAACAAAAGACCTATAAACAATGCTCGTCATTCTAATGCTATTTGTAAGTGAAGTGAAGAGATACAAAGACGCGCACGTCATCAAGCAGAGTGCGCCATCTGCCGCCATTATGGTTAGGGCGTTTCATCAGAGTTCTTAGCAAAAATAAGTTTCATGCTTTTGGTAGCAAAATCTGATGTTGACTTTTATCGTTTCGTCTAAGCGATTCTGATACGAAATGTTGTTACCAAAAAGCCATGTCTCGGGAGGAGGATATTTTGCGCTACTTTTTGACAGCTGTCAAATGTGACAGTGAATCCTTTGAGAAGAAAAGTTATAACGTTATTTTATTAAAGAAAAAGTTTATTTTCGCATTATGAACTATATATCTTTGTTATTATCTACGAAAAATCAAAATAAAATACTCAAACATATACACACACGGAACTCTCAAAAAATGACGCGGAACGCGTTTCGTTTGAACAATATCAGCGCTGCTGACATTATCAGATGTGCTTCGACGGAACGGGTAATTGGTGCTAAAAGAAGGATTTACGCCCTAGGTATGTAACGTTCCGGTTAATGTTCAAGTAGAGTGGATTTGTGGTGGTTTCAAAGAAAAATATAAATCTGTCATTCCATCGGTAAGTTGAATTTATTATAGATATTATTGTGATTTTATGAATTAAATTGTAAATGACAGGTTCAATTCTACTAAAAGTGACTAATCACAAGTACACACATGCACTAGTAGTTTTATTATTTTGTCTACTTCATAGTGTTGTGTTTTAACCCAAACAATATCGATAACTACAATAACCGACTCACGCTTGACGTTTTCAAGTAGCCTTTGACCTTCCCATTGACTTAAACTATTTTAGTGAAATGTTGTAGTCTTACCTTAAATATTTTTTGCTCTACTATGTGGTGATGGAATTAAAAACTTTCTTGTTTTAAAATATATATAGTGCAATAATCTTTTCTGACCCGTTCGTCATAAAACTGTTCTAAGGTGCGACGACGTGAGTATCTATTTTATTCACTAATACGGCTTATGATAGTATAGTTTAATAACCTTTTTTTTTTAAATGTACACAATCTTTTCAAAATGAACTAAAAAGTATAAATTAATTTTTTCCTGTTGTTTGTAAATCATTTTTAACTTTATACAGATTTTCTTCTAAGATTTAAAACGACAAAATCGGCCAATAGACTATTCCATCAGTGTCTTTTATTTTTATATAAAACGTTTTTTTCAAAACTTAAATTTTGATGCAAATTACATTATCATACAATAAAAACTGAAAAAGTTAGAGCAGTTTAAAGTTTGCTTTAGTGCGTGAGCGAAAACGCTAGCTCTTACGTGGCGCTAGCGGTGCGAACCCATCGTTGCTACACTGCCAACTGCTGTAGGTACTTATAAACTGAACAAGAGTTGATTAATTTGTCTCTGTCTAAGCAGAAGTCATATAATAAATAAAAATATTGTGTTATTCGAAAATGTAAGTCAACAATTTTCTTCACATCGGAAAAAATATTTACAATGACGCCTAAAGACGTAAAGTGTTAGAAAAAATGGGTCAGAGACATGAGAAAGGATTAGCTCTCTACAAAAACGAGAGCATAATGCTGTTAAGACAATTTCCAAATAAGTGTTTGTTTGGATACCTACCAAATAGGTAATTCTTAGATTTTGTACGCTATAGGTACCTTTTTTTCTATCGGGTTAGTCATCAAAAGTTACCCGATCTTCTGGGTTAAGAAATCGGATTATATTACACAAAAGTTTACCTACTAATAATAATTGAAATGTGATTGATTACACCTGTAAAAAAAATATAGGTAAAATTTGTATACGACAAGAAAAAAAAAAGAAGTATGTGAAGTCCACAATCCGCACTGGGCCCGTGTATGGACTATGGCCCAAATCATCCCCGCTTATGAGGGTAGGTCGTGCCTCACCAGTGGGGTTGTATGAAGGCTGACAAGACAACTATATTGGCAAGACCTTTTTGATACCCACTTGCTTTGGGCTCCGTTGAAATACCTACAGTAGGTATTTTAGCGCGCGGCAAAAGGTGGCAAACAAATACACACAATATTTTTTGTTTTCATTTCATCATTTTTAAAATTAACAAATCAGATAGTGACATGGAACGAAATATACACGTCTAAACATTAAAAAAAACCATTAAAGCAAGTAACAATCTGTTTCCCGTAAAATTCAGATATTTATAATAGCTGCAAGATTTTTGTAGGTAGTGAGAATCTAGCAATGTGCCAAAACATTTTTTTTTATTTTGTTTATAATATGCTTATTTTAAATAAATGTGTTTTATTTTATTGATAATAATATTCTAGATAATATCTTGGACGCAACTGCACAAAAATGGTATTTTCGCACTCGCGCCGTGTACAAATTATCTTCATTTCAGAATAGTAGCATAAAATGCTATATTACAAAATAAATATGTTTTAATTATTACACTTAAAATTTACAACTATTGGATTAATACAATAATGGAAATGTATTCAATGCACACTACGAGCCGAAACTCTTTGTGAAATGTTTACAAGCGCGACGAGTCTTAGGCGGTGTGACGTCAGCTGAGGGACGTTCAACCGTTTCGCCTGTATTACCAAAAACTGATCGTCTATTTCTCGGTAAATTTTTGGTATTTTTCGATAATTTTTTTTTTTATATAAGAATACTGTCTACGCAAAAATTGCTAATTAAACTGATAATTCTAAACTTAGTGGCAAAGTCTATTCCATGTCTTTTACGCACTTAGTTAGAGTTCCGTAGTGTGAAATCTGTTGCGGATATATAAAAATTTCGAAACAGATTCTTAAGAATAAAAAAAGAGACTGGGTGTTTTCTATGGATAATATGTGTGTATTTACGAAAAAAAGTTTATGCGTATTTGTATCCGTTGTCTAGTATCCATAGTACAAGCTTTGCTTAGTCTAGGACCAGGTGGCGCTGTACGTAATGTCCAGGGGCCTTAGATATGTGTGCATAAAAGCGATAGCGTTCGTAGAGGCGCTGATGACCCGATTAAGTAAAGAAGTTATCTTTATTGTATAAAATTGCCAAGTAAAGTGCAACTTACAAACTTGGTTGGATACTAACGTTTCTATTATCGTTTTCGTTGTTTTTGTTACTTGGCTAGAGGCCTAGAACAATTTACTGTAACTTAGTATTTAGCTAAAAGTTTGTTAATTAAAAATCGATTGTGAATTTCCAAGGGAGTTATAAAAAGCAAGTTATGAATGATATAAACGTATTTACTTTTGCCTGCATAAAATTTCATCATTGCGCTTGACAAAAAGTATCGTTTGTTTCGTGTGAAATTTTCACTTCAACTGACAGATATGAAAGGGAGTTATGTTATGCTCTACTAGAACAGAACAGAATCGGTAGGTCTGCGGCCAGCCGTACCCATAGCTATTGATATATTTGTTATCGATAAAAATTAATTGTTCGATTCCGTCAACTACGTAGGTACATCACTTTTTTTTTTACCTCCATTTTGCGGATGCAAACGTCTGTACTAATTTACCGCTAAGCCGCTAATATTTACATTTATAACTGATATTAAAGTGTTATTATTGTTATTTACATTACTAACTGATACATACAGATATGGGCAAAAAAGATAAAAAAGGAGAATCTAGTGATGGATCCAGCGAGGAAGAATATGTCGTAGAAAAAGTACTTGACAAACGAACCGTCAAAGGAAAGGTAAACCCTGGATGTATTGTTTATGTTTTGCGTTCTAAAGTAATTATGTGATGTACCTATAAAAGAGTTTATGAGTGTCTCTGTTTGTTACTAGTTAACACCAGTACAATTGAACCGATTAGGCTGAAATTGAATGGATTATTGGTACCCTTAATTTACAAATGTAACTCGAAGGCCCCAGATGTCCTTTTTAGGGTTCCGTACCCATAGGGTAATTGGCGGATCCCTATTACTAAGACTCCGCAGTTCGTCCATCCGTTTGTCTGTCCGTCCGTCCGTCTGTCACCAGGCTGTATCTCATGAACCGTGATAGTTAAGACAGTTAAAATTTTCTAAGAAGATGTATTTCTGCTGCCGCTATAACAACAAATACTGAAAAACAGAATAAAATAAAGATACGGGGGCTCCCATAGAACAAACATGTTTTTTTTCCTCCATTTTGCTTGATATTAATAACAGCAACAGGTAGACACTTACAATATTCACAGTATATTTAGTTATATAGTCACTTTTAAAATAAAAAATTTAGTTAAAATAAAACCAACATTTAAGGGGGGCTCCCATACAAAAAACATGATTGATTTCTGGTGAAATGTTTTCGCTTAAACCCAAATGAAAGCCATTCTTCAAACAATTAATTATCAAATGTAGCCTTCGTTTTACCCCAAAAAATTTAAAGTATTTAGGAATCCCACATAATTATCAACATTTGTATGAGCAGAGCTGCGGGCTAGAGCTAGTGTTTGTATATTAGTGTAACACTAACTATTACAGTTAACTGATTTTAATTTCTTGTCTGAACCCTTTGTTTTTGCATCAAAATGATTTTAGTTGAACAACTTCAGAAAGGGAAGTTAATAATTTACTTACCATGCTGTTCTGTAAAAAACTACACCAACAATATTATAGTTGTTTATAGCCACAGACAGTAATCTTTTGAACTCAAAATGCCCCTATACACAAATGCACAGTTCAGTAGTAGCAATTTTAGAAACATTATCGCTTAACCTTAAAGGCATGATGTAGTCAGGTTACAACATTTATGTTTTGAGTAATGATATTGCCTTGCACACTTGTAATATTAACACAACATTAACATATGAAATATTAACAGGTACACACTATTTGATTAAAATGTGATATCATTTGTGTCCTATGGATTGTCAAACTGGTCTACCAAATTTTGGCATCCAATTTAGTCCTATGGTTTTGGTACACCTACTGGTACCTAGGGTTGCTAGATATGTAGGATCCACTGGTATAGCGTTGAAATATTGGGATAGGATCTGGGATTTCCTAAAATTTCCAGGAGTATTGCAATAACTATGATGTTTAGAATCAAAGAGATGAGTCCAAGAAGCATTCTCTGAGTTCTATTTTTCATGGCACAATTTATTGCCCGTATTCTAAAACTATATTAGCACAGGAAAATGATGAATGATTTGATTATATTATGTCTCAAGTATAAGGACATTTAAACAACACAATCAATTAAAGATTTTATGGAAGATACATAAAGGAAACTTTAAAAAATGTACATAGCAAAAATCAACGGAGGAAAAAGTTACATAAAGGATGTTATTATTTCAGTAACTAATCCAAGTATTAGACTACATCCCTCAAAAGGCCAAGTTAACTCATTAATTGATTTAATTATGCATATTTTCCAGTCAAGTATAGAAGACATAAGTATGAGTGTGAGAACATAGAAATTGTTCTATTCTTATCTTTATAATTGGATTATTGCCATTCTCTGCATAAAGTAAGTAAGCAGTGTAATACAATATAGATGGAAATGGTCTAAAGGATAATCAAACTTCTAAATTACCAGGTACTTAATCACTACCACACTCCCGGACAGTTGTGTCTCTCATCTCAATCTATTCAAATATAAAAATAGAAGTTGATCCAGCCAAATGATAGTGAAGGTACAGGGTGCTTACTCTTGAAATCAGTTCCAATTGAATATTATTTAGCAATTGAAAAATATGCAGTTTATGTAAAACACAAACATATAGTGTGTCAAAACTGTCAATGGTAATGGGTTTTGGTTCTATGATTGGCCACCTACCTACAAACTGAATTGAGTCCATTGAGTTATTTCAAGAGTACCAATAGGCCTGTCTTTCAATTTGCTGTAGGATTTTGCAGTTGAATTTGGTTTGGAGAGCAGCATGATAGTATTAAAATGCATGGATGCTTCTGGCCTATGGTGGAAACTTATTGTTAATACAAAACCTTTACAATCTTGGTAACCTACTCCTTGCCTTACCCAATATGCCATTAAATTGTTGTATTTTCTACAGACACAATACCTACTGAAGTGGAAGGGGTACAAGGAAGAGGAGAGCACATGGGAGCCTGTTGAAAACCTAGATTGTGAAGAGCTTATCAGAACATTTGAAGAAAACAGAAAAGAAAAGGAAAAAGAAAAAGAGGTACACTTAAGCATTTATTAAAAATAAAAAAAATATAAACATATGCAAGCGTTTGATATTAGGCCATTCCATGGTGAATTTGTTGAACATGTGCTTTAATTTGAACAAGGAATGCTTTTATCTGTATTATTTGTTAGATATTGGTGCCAATTATGGTATGAAATAAAACGTTTTTTTAAATTACAATTTACATCAGACAATTTTAGACCTAGTGATGAGTGTAATGGGTATGGTATCATGATTCGCTACCTTCTGAGTGAAACACAGTATTTCTGTCAATTATGACTTTTCTTCTATTTTTTCATAATCAGTTATATAGTAAAATCAACAATCTTCAGACTAAGTTGTCTGTGTTTTGTATAATTGTAATTATTTCATGACCTAAATTAAATTGTGATGGGGGTGACCAGTGTTTGTGGTAGTTGTGACAAGTTGAATATAAATGTTAACGAAGAGTAGTGTATGTGTTAAAAAGTGCTTTATTGCCCATAAATTAATGATTAGATACAAAATTCCTGTCATAATTATTAAAGGGAAGGTAATTTTCTAAGAATCATGTGAAACATCAGAAATCATTTAAATCAAGTTTGAAACTGTTACAGCCAATTTCAAGTTTCCTCTTCTAATTTCCTTTTATCTTTAACTTAACTTGGTCTTGCTGCTGCCTTAGTACTTTAACTCTTATTTTTATTAATCTATTTCTATTTTATTATTATTCTAAAAGCAGGTGCCAGATTTCTGGGGCACTTATTATTTTTTTTCTTCCCTTTCTCTTAGGAGCAGCATATATCTTTTAAATTTTTTTTTTTCAAATATTACATGTTATTGTATTAGCTAACAATACAGAAATTAAATTTTTTTTTAAAAGTTGCTACTTGTAACTAAAATATTAAACACACAGAAAAAACGCCTAATGTTGGTGCAAAAACAGTACCAAAATTCTTATAAACATATATATTATTTGTATTAAAACTTAGGTATGTAAGTACAATTCCAATATGTTGCTGTTGAATATAACGCGCTTCTCCATCAAATCTAAGTCCACAAATCCACTGCAGGTGCATTGTCAAGTGCCTAGAGTGGAGCGACACTCAACAGGTTATTTGCTAGGATAACACAATGACCGCACTGAAGATGGCTTGCGCGGTAAGTCGGGTAGGTGCCCACGGTTATTAGCTTATTAAGATGTTAATAAGTAATTTTGATTTAATGTACCACAGAATATATCATAAAACTCACATCACACCAAGTGCCTTAAACCCCTCCGACGCGTGCACACGTACGCGCATCCGAGCTATAAGAAATCACAAACACACTTTGAAATAGCTTAAACTCCCTAACTAATGTATGAGACGTGTCCATGCGGAGGAAGGGTTTAAAGCGCTGAGTGTGGAGTGATCAGATATACTCTATGAATATACTCTGGACTATGTGACCGAACAGAACGGAGCAAACGCTCAGTGATGCGCGGAAAGGTAGGGTACAGATGCGATCAAGACGCGAGTTCCAAATACAAGTTCCATACAAAAAAACGGAAAGTTTCAAGACGTGATTGTTTCGCTTCGTTTATTTATTTTTTATAACAGTTGTGTTGCATTTTAGAAAATAAAAATTGAGAGAAGGAACGCACTCTTGGAACTATGATAGTTGATACATTGATACAAAGCTTTTTACTTGTAACTGCCTCTGTACTGGACTCTGGACCACCTACTAAAAAAGTAACAGAAGATTCTGTTTTTTAGAAACCTAAGAAGACAGAAGACCGAGGAAAGAAGCGGCCACGCGAATCGAGCGAAGAGACAAGTCGCAAGGGACGCGGCACCAGCGTCTCCTCGCTCGAAGAGCACAAGGAGTCCAAGCGAGAGCGCAAGGACGACAAGGGCAAGTCTGGATTTGATAAAGGAATGAAGGCAGAGAAGATTATAGGCAAGTATACAAACGTGGCCAAGTGTAATGTGTAGGTGTGTAATAACGAAACACTGGTTTAGTTGGTTCTTTGTAAAATGTAGAAAGACTAGATTTTGTTAAGGGTGTGGGGTTTTAAAAAGTTAGGGTGAAATTGCCATAATATTTGTCATAAAAATTTTGTTACAGTAAAGTTTTACGATGGATTCATCTTACTGTGAAAACAATACATAAGTGAGAATAAAAATATTTTTGGTACATACAACAATGTGGAGTGCATTCATGAAAACTGGCCTTGCTGAAAGGGCGGTGGATGTGTGTAATTGTCTTATGAGCAACTCTTGTGCATGTAAAATTTCCTTATAATTATCCTTAAATCATAAATTTCCTAGAATGCTTACCTTGATACCGTTATTATATTCTTATGGGTTCGATTCCCGCATTGGACAAGCATTTATGTGATAAAAGACATTTGTGTTTGTCTTGAGTCTGGGTGTATTTATGTATGATATGTATGTATTTACATAAAAAAGTAATATGTATCTGTATCCATAACACAAGCCTTGCTTACTTTGGGGCCAGATGGCGCTCTGGTGTGTAATGATGTGTAAAAATTTTTATTTTTTTGTGCATGTAAAATTTCCTTATAATTATCCTTAAATCATAAATTTCCTAGAATGCTTACCTTGATACCGTTATTATATTCTTATGGGTTCGATTCCCGCATTGGACAAGCATTTATGTGATAAAAGACATTTGTGTTTGTCTTGAGTCTGGGTGTATTTATGTATGATATGTATGTATTTACATAAAAAAGTAATATGTATCTGTATCCATAACACAAGCCTTGCTTACTTTGGGGCCAGATGGCGCTCTGGTGTGTAATGATGTGTAAAATTTTTTTTTTTTTTTTTGTATAAATTCCAGGTGCGTCTGATGCTACTGGTGATCTGATGTTTTTGATCAAGTGGGCGGACTCCGATGAAGCCGAGCTAGTGCCAGCTAAAGTTGCTAATGTCAAGTGTCCACAGCAAGTACGTCTGCTAACCAATATTTATTATTTCCATTATTTTATTTGAACTATACCATTCAAGTCAGAGAAGATTTAATTAGGAAAGGAAAGTTTATGGTGTTATTGTATTTCAATGTCGCAGTCATGCAAATTTTATGTTTACTTAAAACATCCCCACAATAGCGATGAACGGGAAAGGCGATGCGATTAAATCATTAAAAGTGATGTGATAAAGAAAAAACTCAAATATACTCATCAGCTAAAAGTTTAAAATAATATTGTATAGTATGTATGTACATAACTGATTGTGGAGCAGTCCCAGGTAGAAAATGTTGTAGTACTGGCATAGATGCCAGTCATACTTTGGTGTCTGTAACTGATATCATCATGTGATCACAATGACTAAAGTGTCATGTCATGAAGTGTCAGCAGAATATTGTCTTGGAAGTTGTTTGTTTTTAAATGAACACTCATGTCAAAATACTTGCTATTGATAAAATGAGTACCAATCACCACAGTATTGATACTAATTTAAATTGAGAAACACGCATATTGATACAATAAATAAAATATAATATGTTAGATAAAATTGGCACTTGTGACAAATATAAAATTATTGTATTAAGGCCAGGGACACTATATATTGAAAAAATAAAAAAGTGCGTGTTGGATCACGCGCAGTGTAGGGTTCCGTAGTCATTTTATTTAAAACTACATTTTATAAGTTGGTCGACTGTTACTCGTTAACTTGTAAAGCCTATTTAGCTGTATAGTTTTCCTTTTAAATTCGATATATATATACTGTTGCCGTTTTTTTTTTGACATATCCAAAAGCAACCATTAAGTTGGCGGGGACACACACTTCGCCAACAGATTCCTGAATTGAAAAATGGTTTTCACACAATATTTGCTAGACGAGAGGAAAGTTTACTTTACCAATTGTCGGTTCGATTAATATTTATACCCATGCCAAATTACATCCTTCTAGTACTAAGATCTCTGAGCGAAGCCGCGGACAGACAGACGGACGGACGGACATGGCGAAACTAGAAGGGTTCCTGGTTGACTATTATGGAAATCTAAAAGTTATTTTTATGATTATTTTAAACTTAGTCCAGTTTCTATTGCTATTATTTAAAAATCGGTTACTTAAAAATTTAAAAAAGGTCGGGAATTACAAGTACCGCTGATAGAGTTAACATTAAAATGAGACCATAATTAATTAATATATATATATATATATGATTTTAACAAGTTTATTTGTTCGTCAGGTGATTGCGTTCTACGAAGAGAGGCTGACGTGGCACACGCCAGCCGACGCGGAGTGAATTATAGAAATATAGTATAAGTTAATGCTATAGCGAAAACAAGACGTTACTGTGTTGTGGCGAAGTGATGGTTGAATAAACTTCAAGACTCACTATGGATTGAATAGTTTATACAAATATATCACAAAGGAGACCTTATTACTTTATTTTTTTTTGTTTACTTAAAGTTGGACGAGAAGGGAGTCTTATGATGATACATTTATACATATATATTTATACCTGTGTACCTCTCTAAATTTTCTGTAACTTATGGTTGCGTTTGAGCTAATGTTTCGATTCTGGATTATGATTGATATTAGTATTAAAGTAAAAAACGTAGGATAAAATTCTTTTTTTGTAAAGGCAAAGTAAATATTTAAAGTTTTTATGTAGATTAGGATAGTATCTTGGAAATGAAATAAATTTTCTCCACAACTAAGTGTGATTTAAAAATGTTATGAAAAATTATTGAATTTTGTAGCTATAATGGCAGTTTAAACTTGGAATGTTTAATTTTTAATAAATTGACTTTGGTTTAATTTTTGAAACATTACTTAAAACCAAAATCAAAAAACGTTTCTCCTAGTTCATTCCTTTTTGTTTTGGCAGTTTTAGGTTTTATTTATCACATACAGTGCCTTTGTATTATGTATGCAGCGTTACTTAATTGTCAATATTTTGACGGATGGTAAATATGGTGGCATTTCAATTATTAAAACAACCTCTTTGGACGCTTGACTTCATAGAATCTGACGCAATACTGGCTTTATGTATAATACTTACAAATAGCCAATAAAATATTAAGATTAAGAGTACATTTTAAGTGCCTCCCTTTGATCATCTCCAAATTTTATGCTTCTAGTCTGATAATCAAAGTTGGCAGATAAGCCGTGATAACATGGTTTAAAAATAAAAGTTGCAGAATACTTGCAAAATGTCGTCCTCAGTATAATCGAAATTGGTGGACTTCAGATAATGCTGTGACGAACACCTAAGGATCTGCGAGCCTCCGATTAGGAAGCGTTGGGTTTTAATTGTCCAAATTGTTTAAAGTAATAGACAGTCCTTATCAACAGTTCATTATTTATATATTTTTTTGCATTTGACGTTCGATCAAATAAAACTTTTTAATTCGACACAATGATTCATCGATTTACAAAATTAGATCTAGTAATAGACTATTTACCACCACTTTAGACCACTTTAATTAGACGTATCGATTTAATAAGCGATTTACGTTGACAGTATTCTTATGTAAATAAAACTTTTAAATTATCGAAAAATACTAAAAACAATTAAAGTTTTTGGTAAAATGCTTGACCCGCAAAACGGGCGAAACGGATGACCCTGACTATTTTTATAAAAAGTGAGAGAAGTTTCACATTACAATTAAATTCATGCAAGTACCCTATTGCACATCTTTTAAGTCTCCTTTTCAATATAATATAATTATGGTTCCCTTCGTATGTTCGAGGAAAAAGTTTTCTCCATATTTTGTATATTTTTTAGAATTTAAGTAGATGGTCTCATTCATGGCCGAGACACGAACGTTGGGCAGCCCCTGGTGACATTTATAAATATATGTGAATTATTTTGAAAGCCGTGTTTTTATTGATACCAATGATCGACCTTATAGTGTTGTCCACAGTGCCTACTTTGTAGCGTCCACTGTATGTAAATAAGACTTCTATTTGGGCGCTGCCAAACTATCATCACATTTTAAGATTTTTAAAAACAATAAGTAGTAACATTTTATCTCAAAAACGTGTTCCTTAAAAAACTACTTTGTTTAGTATTGAAAAAAGTATATATAACAAGCACCCGGCAAACCTAAATTACTAGCTAATTTAGCCAAGATAATATTAAAAGACGTAGATCACATTTCCTGAGAATAGAAAAAGGTAGGTATCAGCTTTTACAATAAAAAAATTATATGAATTGAAACACACTTATGTAGCTTATTACATAAATTTTTCTATTTTTAATGCCTGCTAGGTCATTACTTTCTTGACTAGTACTAAAAACATTTTCAAATTGTTTGGTGCCAAACACATTACTCGGACCGCCCGGTAGTATTATTTATAGTACCACGCCCCCCTCGGCGCAGCAAATGGCAGCAAGCGATTGTAAATGCATTTTACAATAATGGTAAAGTCTAAAATATTTTTTTAGATGTTTTATTTAAAAAAAATGTGTTCACACACTTCTTATAAAAAGAGTCAATTTGACGGAGATGACATGATTTCCAATGCTGAATTAAGGAAGTGCTTGCGCCCCCTTTTGGTTGTCGTCACGCTGTGGGGGGCGAAAATCAATGGTCTAGAGCAGTGGTGGGCAAAGTGCGGCCCGCGAGCCAGCTCCGGCCCACAAAAGGATTTTATCCGGCCCGCCGTCGGTCCTTCGAAATAATTGGTATATGGCTCGCGATAATTATATTTTGACGGTTCAGCCGCATAAAAAATAACAATAGATGCATAAGTAAACGAGCCAGCTAGACTAGCCACATAGTTCATGTGTTGCGGGCGGGCCGCGGGTCTCGGAGAGGGTAGCGCAGTGAGAGGTAGGGGCGGGCGCAGGGGCACTGTTTTGCTTCTTTCAGAAACAGACTTACTGATGAAGACCTTTTCTCATTGCTGAAAGTTACTTCGTCGAAAATGTTTTATACTTTAATATGATTAGTTTACGGTTTAAAATCAAAATGAATTTTCGCTGAAATTCTGGCCCGCTTCTGAAATAACTTTCTGCCCCCCCATAAAGAAAGTTTGCCCACCACTGGTCTAGAGGTTTTCAAAATTTCCTTTTAAATCAAAGGCGATGGTTAATTGTGTATATAAAATGAGACATTACGTAGAAGTGGTAAACAAATTTTATACAGAATGACTGCGGGGTTTGGCTACCAATATGCGCACCAAAAAATAGGTTTTGGTTAAAAAGCGAAAAAACAATGTTACGTGTTACTTTTTGCATCATTTTATTTTAATGGTGTAGCCGGTATCCTGTTTACCAGTGCCGGATTAAAGTAACGCGAGGTCTGTTGCAACTTATATTGATGAAATATGGACAAATTTAGAGATTAAGTAATAATCCAGGGCATGATCTATATTATCTGAATTTTTGACATATACTATTATCTGTGCTTCTAGCCGCTTTTGCGTGTCTAAGTTACAAAAAGTACAGTAAAACTGGTTGAATAGATGCCTACTTCTACACTGATTTTCTCATATAATTTGTATGCAGGCTGCTATTAAAACATTCTAGTTTTCACAAAATTAACCACAAAATAACACATAAAACGCTTAAAAAAATGTAAATATATACGTGATTTCTATTTACCTGGAAGCCGGGGTCAAAAGATACGACATATGGGGTAAATAGGAAAAAAAACGCCAAGGCTGTCAAACTTACTTCCGAGGTCTACCTTCTTCCTTCTTAGGTACTTTTGATTAGGGGATAAATTTATTATTGTGTTGTACCTACCTAGTTTCGAATTCACTAAAGCAATAAAGATTTATAAAATATTAAACATTAAAGTTTCACATTTATAATAGAATTAAAGACTAGACGGCAAAGCTATTGCAACGTTTGTTCCTTTGAATTTAAGCTTGTTTGCCACCTTAGTGGTATAATAAACTTCTTAAAAATGAAATAAATAATGTGTGCACAAAATTTTTGACAACCAGTTGGTTCTCCTATGATGCTTTCCTTTACCGAAAAGCCAGTAAAGTGAATTCTCAATGAACTTGAGAAATTAAGAAAAAAGGCTTATTGGTACACGCCGATCTGGAACTTCCGCCCCTCATAAGGCGAGGCAGATAATGAAGCCCCTAGGCCACAACCGACTCTTGCTATCTTTAGAAAACCAATTTTTGTCTGTAAAATAGGCAACTGTACAATTTTGTTTACATCCACTTCAGCAAATGGCAGCGAATCACAGCAGAATTTCTGTATTTATCAAACACAAAAACAACTTATTATTTTGTCGCCCATCAAATTCCGAATTATATCTAGAGCACATGGCATCGCAACCTGGCTTCATCTTCAAGTCGAAGGTGCCTCCGTATGTAGTTATGTCCTGAGGCATGCATCGTGGGTTGTTCATGGAATAATGCCACACCACAGTACTTTACTTGATTAATAGTTAAATCCTTTAATACACTTCTCTCCCTACGTGTCGTGACGGTCGGCACTTATCCTGAGCAAAGTGCACAGGGTATACTGCGTGCCACCGTAAATTTATATGTAATAAAAGTTAAATATTTAAAAAAAATGTAACAATTCATTTCTTCCTCGGCCGTCCTTAGCTGGATCCGCCCTTGCCCCGGTCACATACCCATCTATAAATATAATACAGCAGGGCAGGCCTGCCCATAGGCACACATGTAGGTGATCTTGTAAACATACTTTCATCAAATGGCAAGAGCCTTATATGATTAACAATCCAATCATTTTACGCATATAATATATATTACTCACTGCTAAACGAGAGGGCCCTGATTGATTCGTGAATGTTGTGTTATTGGGATTGTAAAGTGATCTACGTTATGTAACCCCGCCTAACGAAGTACCTAACTAAGTTATTTCATGTGATGCGTGTAGTATAAATCTCCGGAGAGAACCTAGCCTACACCCCAGGATCTATACGTGATGTTAGGACGTCTTTTCTTATTGACTGCAGGTAGGTAGCAGGTCCCAAGTCATACGGCTCCACAGCTAGTCAGCTAACGGTTAGAGACCCCCTCTTATTCAGCCGGCACCCTTCCATCTGAACCACGATCGAAGCCAGTGTCTTAAGACTCCATCCATCCTGCGATCGTGGCTCAGGCCACGATCTGTGCTAATATTCTATAGCCCCCGCGATCGTGGTCTCTTGCGATCGACGCCAATATCATTAGACAGACCCTTACAGCCCCGCGACCATGGCATATTAAAACCTAACCAACACAATTATCTTACTTTTACTACACACACATGAATGCCTGTAAACAACTTACTGACATGTAATGTACTTTGTGCTCAGCAGAGCAGATTGAAGTTCCAACCCGCCGCCGAATCGCGGGAGTGCACGATCCGCGGGTCGATTCCGTAAAAGATTGCTAACCTTTTTTGAAAGAAATAAGATATACATTGCGGTTTCGCGACAATCGATGAATTTTATACGTTATTTCAAATGCGCAATGTATATCTTATTTCTATGGATTTCAAACGAGAATTGTTAGCTGTCATTTTACGGAATCGACCCGCAGCTGGTAGACCGAACTGCTTAACTGCTACCGAGAAAATGTGCTCTAGGTTCCGCTAGTCATTATAACCTTGCTCTCGGTGTTGCTAGTCAAGTACTTCCAGTGTTGCTGTTCTCAGAGTTGCCAGAGTTCGCGGTTGTCTTTATCTTGTCTATGGCACACTTCGCACGGGCCGTTAGGATCTTACGGATCGTCGCGACACTATGTTACACAGCACAACACGAAGCACATCGAAACAATATTTAGCGGTGCTATTCCATATTAAAAGAAGCTCCACCTCATAAAATGCATTGGTTTTTTTTTCTATTCCGCACATGCTTAGCAGTAATTATTATATAAAAAAAAAGGTATCTTGGCTGCGAATAACGATCCGTAGTGTTTAGTGTAGTTTATGGGAAGCTTTGCCCACGACACGATGGCCATGTTATATTCGGATTCCAACTTTATAATTTTGGAAGAATCTGCTTATCCGTCCTACATTGACGTTTTTAACGAAAACTAGGACAGAAGCGAGGGCTTAGTAAAACACTAAAAAATAAATGCCACTTGTTATATTAGAATAAAATACTTAATAAAATGCTTAAAGGAATGAAATATGTTGCAAAGTGCAATAATGCACGTGCAGATGGATTAGTAACAAAACTAGCTGTTATATTTAACAAGGCTTTGGTCGGAAAGTGGGTTATCAAGACACTAAGCTTAATAAGTACGAATAAATCAACTTTTGTCGATTCTAAACTTTAGCGTTTTAAACCCAATTAACATTATAAGTAATAGGGTCTTAACGCGACGGTAAGAAATACGAAAACGTGACGCTTTGTAATCCTCATCAAAACGTCGGCAACTTAAGCAAGTACCAGTTAAGACCCTATTAGATACCTATCATATAAAATAACCAACTTTTATTTTACTTTTTATAAATTCGAAGATTGTGTTTCATCTGCAAGCTATCAGCAGTAGGCATTGAATAAATACTGATTTCTGGTTACGTGCCAATGTGTATTTTACGTAGATAATTTCGCTTGTCTTATATTAGACACCAGCCTACACAATTATAGAGATTCTAGGCAACCAAAAGCCACCGTTAACCTATTATTATTATTAGCTTAAAATGTCGCGGGAATTTGTACATTTACGAGTACTTACGTACGACACTTCTTGACCAAAGTTGTATAACAAAAATCAAATTACTAACTACATTTACACGCTTATCTTACACATTAATAGCAGCTTAGTATATATATTAATTAAATATTTTAATTTATATTTAAATTATTCGATACATTAACATCTATTAATAAAATAATTAGATATGCAATAAAATAGTCTAAACGACATTTTTCAAGTAAATATAACTTGCACATATTTTGGATAATAATAATATGAAAGGCTCGACCAACGCAACGCCCGGGCCGTGTCCGGGAACTTAACGTGGATTAACACAGAGCAATAAAATACATTTTTCTACATGATAGAAAGAGACAGCACGGACGGAGTATGTTTCCGAACACAGCCCAGGCTTGCGGTCGATGTAAGTATCGCCAGTTCCATATAAGACAACGGATCACCGGTAGCCAGTCTTTAATGCTTAAAACATTTTTTTAATTACTTAAATAATATTAATGTTACGAGTATATCTGTAATGTGATGCTCAGGACAACGCTATGATTATAAGACTTGATAAAACATTATTACAAAAGCTAACTACACCGATGATTTTACATCTATTATAGTATTATCCTCTAAAATAGTATTATTCACACATTACATTACAGTTGTGCAAAAACAGTCTTAAAGAAAATACTCTACTATTAAAACAAATATCATAAAAGACTCACACAATTACATCAATAATAGCTTCATACAATCTAGCAACTGTCATTCGAATTAAATGCTCAGATTTCTTTGGTCAGTTTCAGATTCAGGTGTTTACTACGCAGTGGTGGTATGTGTACGTTGGATTGCCATATAGAAAGAACTGGGTTCGATTACCGGCACGGGCAACAAATTTCAATGTCTCTATTTTGGTTAGAGCTGTGAGTGATGTTTAGGATTGTTACCTATCACGTAAGGACTCAAATAGATTCGGTGAAAGGTAGGTATGTTAAAAGCGTTTTCAACTACATTACGCAACTATTCGCTGAAACAGTTGACGTTCGTAATATATCTGGCCACCACTGTAGGGATAAGTGTGATAATGGTTTTTATTTTTGTTGTGCTATCATATCAAATATATTCAATGTTTAATAAGTTAAAAGATATGATCTCTTCAATATTGATAAAATGCACAAAAATAAAACTTCCGTAGTAAGTAAACGTAAGAGTACTTTCGTCGTATTCGTCGAAGAGCGCAGCACGTGAGCACTTGAGCACTTGAGTACTTGAGCACTTGAGCACTTCACATAAACTTCCACATTATTTTCATTCACTTGTTCTTCTCCAGTAAGTCTCTACTGATACTTGTACTCGTTCTTACTCAAACCATTGCTGTTAAATAAAAAGTTAATTAAAAAAATATTAAAAAGTACAAACCGTTTTTCGTAATATTTGAAAAAAAAATTGGAAATCGGAGTAGGTTTAGGTGATGAATATATAGGATGTGAGTCTAGTGATTCATCAATCATTCTGCAGCAGCCGGCTGCCTTTTGTGAATATGGTGATAACTTTTGCTCTATTAAGCAGATGCAATCGGTTCTGGGCTCACATTCAATTGACGTTTGTATTTGTAGCATAGTTGTTTCTGTTGACCATATCACAAACGCATACTGCTGTTCAGAAATGTTATGTGTTTATTTTTCTCTTATAATACCTGAGTGCGGCGACGTGCGAGGCGGCGGGCGGGGCGACGAGCGGCGCGAGCCTTTCCGCAAACCGCTGCAGATTCCGCTCAAGCTCGCGCTGGTATTCGCGCTGATCACAACCTATTAGGTTCTTGTTCTTCTTAACCGCATCGCCACATCTAAAAATATTTATATCAAACGTCCTTATACTTTGAATGGCAAAGGTGTTGTACGAATTCACTATAATGCCTATTGGATTAAATAGCGCACCCGCATTTCGGCAGCAGATCCCAAATGCCAAATCATAATTCGTTTTCAGAGGAAATGGACACACTGTTAACAATTTAATGTGACAACTTAGCATCGATTATCAATTAAATAATTAAACAGTTAACCTGGCTGCTGTTTAGCGTGAAGAAGTCTATACTTTCAGTTTTAAATATGTTTTATTTTGTTGGTGTTTTATTTTGTATTATGCGCAAAATCCTTATTTTTTCAACAATAAAAGAACTATCTTAAATACGTTTGTGTGAATAAGGCTTATATCAACTTATAACTTGACCACACCAGCGGTCAACGCGCCACTCACTAGCTTATCCTAAGTCAAGGCAATGCTAATTAGGTGTTTTAAGTGTGCAGTGTGAGGTTTTTTACAAAGAATGCTGTTACTTAATGCTTACAAAGAAAGTTTAAGCGGCGCTGATCGTGTGCCGGGACGTAAAAAGTGCTTTAACCTTAAGGCGATAATGTCAGTGATTGTTCATATCCAAACTTTGTGCAGCTGATTAATTTCTAAATTGTGAGTAAATTATATGTTTCGGCTAAACTCACTTTTTGGAGAAGTCTTTGAAAGCTAGTCGCAGCTTGTTGGTGAGCCGCGTCGCGGGCTGCGATCCTTCGGCCACTGGCGCTAGGAACACCTGTCGACAAGACACGGCACTTCTATATAAGCTAATCACTATAAGATTTGGTTACAATTGTTATATTAAATAAAATTTACGACAGGATGCTAAATGTTTCTGTACCAGAAAACTATAAAGTTTGCACCCATACAATATATCATAGATTGCATTTGTTTTATTTATTTATTTATTTTATTTTTAATTTACAATTTTTAGGGATAACTTACAGCTATTGTTGACAATAGTAACATAAATAGAAGAAATAGGCCAATTACAAGTTCTATCCAATGGTAACAACAAAGAAAACACTATATACCAAAAAAACAAATATTCTATGCACAAACTCTGAAGTTCGTGGTTCATGATACCGAATAAGATAGGTTCTTACAGTATAATTAAATCATTGATAAATTATAGTAAATATTTCCGAACCAAAAAAAATTATCAGCAAATATTGTATAAGTGATTAGGCAAAAAAAAAAGAAAAATAAACATAAGATTTAATGCAACAGGGTTGTTTGAGAATATGTCGGCATCAACATTTAAATTATTAAGTTTATTACAAGCTCTTACTAGATAGGAGTTAAGCCGGTAATTTGTCGAAGCATTGGGCACATGCAATATAGGCCACTTCCTTCTAAGCCAAAACCAAGCACTTTAGAAGCCATAGTCACGAATTGATCAATATGCTTATCAAATAGTAGTTTGGAGTCGTGGAGCACTCCAAGATCATTGAAAATATTTGTTCTAGGGATAGATTGGTGGTTTAAGTAGTGTGCTTTTTACAAATGAAAGTAACACTGGCGCATTTAGATAGATTAAGATTTAATTTGTAATTGTACAAAAGTCAGTAACTGGTTGGAGTGCTAAGACATCGGTGTTCGATTCGATGGCCTTAAGGATTTTCATATCATCGGAAAACAGAAGATATCAAGATCATTTGAAGCAGTCTCCAATGTCATTTTTAAAATAACGAAGAGCAAGTCGGGATATCATGCATGTTCACTGATGTTCCTGACTTTGTTGTAATTTTTTTTTTGCGCATAGATGTCATTAAGTAAAAGTTACAAAAATATAATGGAAGCGATTTGGCCTTAGAAAAGAATTCATTACATTCTATGAATTGTATACCTTCTTTAAATAACGTTAACCTATGATATATTATAGATTAAAACGTGTTATATTTTAAAACTTCTTTGACATCTTATTACACAACGTAACTGAAATGGAATATAAAAACAGAGTAGACCTTTAAAACAACCTAATTCGACCTTACCTAAACCTTAACCTTACCTGTGCCAGTTCCAGGGGTCCCTGGTTAACAGTGGTGCCAATACAACCCTGCACCACCATCTGCAGCATCTTGGGGTCCGCCGGCTCTTGGTTCGTGGCTGCTGACAGTTCGTTAGTCTACAAACGGTCAAGGTTATTTTTATTGCTCGAATTCGTTTACATTTTAGGCGCAAAATGTATATAGTACAAACCTTTTTCTGTATGTCTTCAATGGCTACTTCTATGGGGGACAGAATTATTTGCGTTCTTTGCACCACCTGCAAGATTAGATACAAAACAGACTTAGAACTTAATTATAAAAAAAAATAAATGAATATACATACAAGTTGAAATTTATCTGGAGAGTTTCCAATGCTTATAAATAAATTATAAAATGGTTTATGTCAAATAATAGCGTTTTTATATAATTGTTTTTACCGATTATTGTCTATGTGTAGCTTTTTACGGATACTAATGGGGAAATCTTATAAAAGAGTCGAAAAGATTTTTGTTTGATTACATGGGGATAAACGGGATCGAAAAGGACTACTATCAAATTGTCTTAATTAATGAACCACAAAAACCACAGGTTTGGTTCAGTGTAAGTACTGTACAGTTTAAGTAATATGGGAGCAGATATAAAATGATAGTATTGTGAGGGCACTGTTAACGCGACGAACCTGTATCCTTGTCTTGACGTATGGGAAGTGATGCGCGACAGTGACGATGGTCTTCCGCTTGCACTGCTCGCCGATGTCGCCGTGCGCTCGACCGTCCACAGTGAACGGGGTCGCGTACATAAACCGCTCTGAAATTAACAACACTGTTACACATACAACCACATTCAGAACTTGTTACGTATTTACACACTAAAGTATTTTATGTAGGACATGCTATGCGTCCAATATCTTTTTAACTACGTACCTAAATGATAAAATATCTCACTTCATGTCGCCATCCTAAATGTATGGAAGCTGAAAACACCAAATTTTCAGATTGATTCAATTTATTTTATAAACCATTATTTATATCATTAGATAGAGCTTGTAAAGCACTTTCAGGATCAATAATCAGCTTTCCGATATCGTGTATGGTTTAGAAATAATCGAGTGAGATCACTTAACTTTTCCACCCTGTATATCATGATGTGTCCTGACGCGTATGCCAGTGCGATATAATGTAGCAAGCGGCGCGTCCGGTGAATCTGCACGCTGTGGCTTATGGGGAATACTGTTACGTGCATCGATTTTACTGTATCATCCTCGGTAACGGTTTTATAAACATATTAAAAAAAGCTTCTAAAGGCTATGTGACTAAAGTGAAAATATTGTTTACATTGTTATTAACTTCAGAGGTTTGTATGTGACATTAAACGTACACTTTAATTAAAAATAAAAATAAGCTAAATCAGATGAGGTGAGATTACGTGATAAGAAACACTCCATGACGCGTGTTTCTTATCCTTTTTCCTGCAAACGATTTAGGTGAGAAGCAGAGCGGCGCAGCGCACCAGTCTATATACTTGAGGCAGATTCTCAATTAGAAACAAGTATAGTAGCTATGTAAATGATTACACATTTTTTTTATGAACTGAAACTAAATAGTCGAACTAAATGCACAAGAAATATTTTCAAGTTTTATGTTAGAATATTGCCAACTCGATTATAAAAATTGCCATAAAAGGATATTATTCTTCGACGACACGACGCTGTGAATCATAGACATAAATCTTACAAAATCACATTTATATAAAACGAAATTCTGGACACCTAAAGTTTCTTGCCGCTTCTTCCTAGCCAATACTTACTGATATTGTAGTTTTTCTCGAAATGAGTAACGCGCTTGCGCAGCTCATGTGGCTCGAAGTAGGGCTCCACGTACGTGATCTGCAGGTACGCCTTGTCGGGGTCGAGGGTGCTCAAGTCCACAATATTGGAGTCTTTTATTATCACCACGTTCTCCACACCAAAACGTTGGCCGTAGAAATTCTGGAAAAGATCTAGCATTATATACATATGTCTATTTAAAAGGTATGTAATTTTTTTATTTTATGTGTAGAGTCATTTGAAACAAGTTGAATATTTTGTTACTAATTATATTTGGTATCGAAGTGGCGTGGTTTATATCTACATCGTAAGCTGTATAGGGCAATACATCGTTTCGGGGATAAATCCACTGTCTAGAGCTTATATGCAATTATATTTTCCGAGTTTACTGTTTTAAATGCTTGAATATGGCTCAGAATATGGTGTCGGTTACCTCTAGCCGGCTAAATATCTCTGGCAGCTTGGTGAGCGCATGTTCCTTGTAGACGAACTCCTCGCCGTCCAGGTCTCCGAACCGGCTGCCGTAGAACGAAACGCGGAAGTACGAACCGAACACGCGCTTTCCGTGCAATTGCTCGATGCGGGTAAACGCTTCGTTCAGTTTGCTGTAGAAGATTAGATGACTTTAAGTCATAGTCATATTTTTTTACACATAGCAAGAACTAATAAATGTAGTAACACTTAACAAGATTCAGATTTTCAGGAAAGGCCATTTATATAAATCAAACCATCATATTCTAAAACTAATGAAATTCAAAATGAAGAGTCTTACACTGTCAGTCACCAGCGAATATTGCGTTTCAACAAACCGGAATCGTCTATCGCTGCAGCGCTAGAAAGCTCTGCTTTTTTTGTCCATCGAAGCCGCGTGCAGAAGCAAGTTAAAACGTGCGAGCGAGACAGAAGAGTGGGGTTTTCTGTCTAAGATTAATAATAAATACGAGTACTATCGAGTTGTATGTTTGTATCTGTGCGTACGATATGTTATAAGACGCGATATATATATATTTGTTGTAGTATTGAACTAGACAAGTATAATACCTGTGTATGTTGGCGAGTTTCTTGTAATCTCGGTGCTCCTCAGCAATCGGTATCAGCACCTTGTACACTTCGTTCACCGCCTCGTACATGCCGGCCGTCATCAGCTCGCCCGCCGCGTGTTCTAACAGCGCCTGATACGTTATATTACGTAAATAGGCAGAAAAAATACATACAACAGTGGTATATATGTACATATCTCTCCCCTCCTGATGAATAAATATTGTATCATAACGCAACTAATTATGAAAATAAGATTATTTCTGTACGTAAGTACACTGAAAGGCATAACACTTCGGTTTTGAGTTAGTGACAGTGTACATTTGCCCTGCGATGATTCTTATCCGTTTTATTTATATAAATAACCACTCATTTGTTGTGCCAAGCCAAACAGGACCAGGGTTGTACCTTAAGCGACGGCACTGAGTTATAGAACTAACTACGATCCAATAAATTTTAACTCTCAATAAGTCAAAACTGCGATAGAGTAAGTAATCGTACGTTTTTAATATATTTCTTTAAAATAGTGTTCAAAAAACCGCGTTTTGCACACCTAGATTTTTCTTGACTTTATTATGTGAAAAAAATACAAACAAAGAACTAAAAAATCAAACCCAGTGTTGGTGGGAATATTTCTAACCCTAAAGTCTATATCTATTCTAGTATAGGAGGCGTCAGTACCTGTAGCTCTAAGTGCGTGAGATGATGCAACAGCGCGTCTGCGCAGCTCTCGTCGAGCGCGTTGTGGGTGACGCCCTGCAGCAGCGCCGCGCCCCGCCCCCCCGCGCACAGCTGCTCCGCGACCAGCGCCGCGCCGTGCACCAGGCACATACCTGCCTCCGCGTGGTTTGATCTCTGCACACAAATAACCTTGTCAGTTGTCAGTTAGTCAAAATCCTTTTTAGGGTCACTAGTTACCGACATTACATAAAATGAATAGATAATGACCAAAGTGGTTCAATTTCGAGTAGAGAATAAAAAGTTACAAGTACTGTATTATCAAAGTTGTTGCGAGTTTAGTTTATACTCGATGAACGGTATTGAATACCATCGGTAAAAGGTTATAGGCATTCTTAATTAACTTTGAACACTTTAAGGTACTTTACGTTATTTAACTTAATTACTCAGGTCATAAGCTGATGCCAACATACAGACAGATAATTTAAGTTTCCTACAGGAGCTTATAACCGGGACAAAACGTAAGAAAACTGGTTATTAATGAGAAAATGACATAATTATTTTGTATGGGAAACCATACATTGACTGAAATAATTATACATTAATCTGCGCGACTCAATTTGACTCTATGTCGATAAATAGATCAATTAAAATAAAGGCACTTTAAGAAGCTACCAAACTAACTCACTAAAAGTGTCTGTTTCTGCACATTTTTATGTTCGAGAAACACGCGAATAGTACAGGAAGTAATGAAATTGGGTAGGAATCTCGTTTAACATACCTCCATGTGTTTTTGCGCCATATTGTTGAGCCATGTAAGCCTCAAGTCTGGGCTGTGCTGGTAGCCGCGCGCGATACGGTGCATCAGATCGAGGAGCATCTCAGGGTCCTGCTGGAACTCCTTCATCTTTACCGTGTCCGACAGGATCATGTGCAGGTTGAATACTAGGTCCTTTACCTGCGTGCACAATGGGATAATTTGATACAAGTTGCTTAGCCGTTACTGAATACACGGGAGAAACAAAGCATAGGTCATAGTCCGCCGCACTGGTCAAGTGCGAAATAGCAGACGTTGTCGAGCTAGTGGCAGAATTTTCGAGCCACCGATAAGGCTTCTGACTTGACTTAACAACTGCTGTCATAAGGCACACATGTTACATACCTACATCTGATCTATTCAATTCAAACACAAATCATCAGAAGAATGTTTGTCTTGTGCGGGAATCGAACCCGCTCAGCAGTCGAGTTGTTACCCACTCAGCCACGGAGAAGACTATAATTTAAAATATTATTTGTGTGAAATAAACTGAAAAAAAAATGGTTATGATCAGAGTCCTTTTCCCATACAGAAAAACCAATTCCTGAGGGATTAGGGAAGTAATCTATTGATATACAGGCCAAAAGTTATTTAGCCAAATTTTATCAAAATGAGTTAAACGATTTATAATGACGCAAATAAACGGCAGTTTAAACACAAACTGTCACAATTATAATATTTACAATGCAATATTAACATTATTTAAATCGTAACTCATATTTTTTATTTCATATCTATATTATCGTTGCATAAATTATTTACAAGAATGATAAAGGTATTTAACAAAAACATTACTTGTTCGGGAAAGTTGGTGTCCTGCAGATCCTGGTCGTGTTCCGCGTACATGAGGATGGTCTTGAGCGCTCGTCGGAGCGAGTCCTCGCTGAAGGTGGTCGAAGTGCCCACCAGCGACGACAGGGACATCGTTACTTGCATCTTCACTCGGCTAAAGTTCTGCCAATAATTGATTAAAATGAGAATATCAAAGATAGGATAGGTTCACAGAATTATATATCATCGTTTTTCGGTCAAATTTTATGAAATTCTTGGATAAGGTCACACTAAGGTGGGCAGTAACAGTCAAAAATGCCAAAGCTTCGTGGGAGACCATTTTTAATAAACTTTTTTTAGTTTTGGTGTTATAGGTTACATTGAAAATATCTGGAAATTATTATTGATTGTCCTCAAACCGGTTCATTTCTTTTTTTTTCTTTTTTTAATTCTTATGGCTAACAGGGTTACCAAAATACCGTTTTAACTTTAAAACTAAGAAAGGGGTTGAGCAGAAATGGGCTACAACGAAGCTTTGACATTTTTGACGTTTGTATACTGTCCACCTAGTCCAGTTCAGTATAAGTTATTCTAAGATGTTTTGGCCGTAAAACGATGATACATGATATTGTTAGCAGTATATTTATTACATGCACAAGTTGGTTGTTCGCTTTTGTAGTACAAGGTTGTGTAGGCAAGCAAGTGTACACTATTTTCTGGATGTAGGCACAGTAACTACCCCGTCATTAAACCCGTCAAAAACTATTGAGCGCAGTGAGATCTATGTACTCGTAGGTGTGTATGATCGGGAACGTGTTTGTGTTAAAGCTAAGATGGTACGCTTGTATGAATATACCTTAGTATGTGTGGCACCTCAAACTGTGGTGTGGTGCAGCTGTAGGTAGGTACTCACGTTGCCGAGCTGGTAGTGTTGTCGCATGAGAGCGTAGAGCGCGGCGGAGGCGTGGGCGCGCGTGTGGGCGGACAGCGCGGCGCAGTGACGGAGCACCACGCGACAGATGCCGGACTCCTCGCCGCAGCAAGCCCAACCCAACTACATACATACAAATTAATTTATATGAAAAGGGCAAAGGTTATTTAGCGTATTCTTAAAATAATAAATAAATAAAAACCGGCCAAGTGCGAGTCGAACTTACGCACGAACGGAACCCTCCGTACCATTATCTATATAAACGGCAAAAAAAAAATCACGTTTGTTGTATGGGAGCCCGCTTTTAATATTTCTTTTATTTTAATTCTATTATTTATTTTTAAAATGAATATATAACTAAATATTCTTTGAATATTTCAAGCGTCTACCTGTTGCCGTTATCAATATCAAGCAAAACCGAGCAAATAAATCACGTTTGTTGTATGGGAGCCTCCTTAAAGATTTATGATATTCTCTTTTTAGTATTTGTTGTTAGAGCGGCAACAGAAATACATCATCCGTGAAAATGTCAACTTTCTAACTATCACGGTTCATGACATATAGCCTGGTGACGGACGGACAGACAGCCAAGTCTTAGTAATTGCTTAAGATTGCCAATTAAAGTTAAAAAATATATTTACCTACCTACCAATATTTAAAAGCAGCAGTTACCTTGACGATAAGCGCGCGCAGGGTAGCGAACATATGTTGCAGCACAGTGGTGCTCTGGTTGCGCTGCATGGCGCGGAGCACCACCTGCAGCGCGGCGCTGCACAGGCTCTGACCTGACTCCAAGTTGCTGCATGACTAACAAAACAACAAGGCTACAATAATAGAAAACAAGTACTACTACGGAAGTTTCTTAAAACACTAACAATTAAAAATAACAATGGCAAGCAAAGTAGAAGACTTTTAGTAGTTTGAATTTTAAAAGATTATCTCGAAAAGCTGTATTTTCCACTTCTCCATCTACACCATGTTATCTAAAAGAACAGTTTCAATTTATCAGCTCGCCTTGTCTAACTCTTCGCTCGTCTACCAGTCATCGTCTTAAAACACCTGGACACATACAAATTCTTACAATCGTTCTTTTACTGTAAAAGCCATTAGTCTATGAAACTCTCTGCCGATAAATATAAGGCAAATACAGTCGCTGTTTCAAGAATTCATTAAAATCTACTTACGGACTACTTTCTAATTTTCTTTAATTTTGACTAACCTCTGGTTCTATCTTAATACTTTATTTATTCTATGTAGGTTTATGTATTCATATTATATAACCGTTTATTTTATGTATCTAAGTATTTATATTAGTATGTGTTTTTTCTCTATAGTAAGTACATAGGTATATATGTATATTGCAATATTCTTTATTTTTCCTTATAATACTACTTATGATTCTTTATGTATCACCTTCCTCTTCCTGTCAATATTACTCTGACCTAAGGTTACATGGTAGAGATCGCTTTTTAGCGATAAGGCCGCCCTTTTGTGCTATTTCTTCTAATGTTATTTTGTATTTTTAACTGTGCAATAAAGACTATAGTATTGTATTGTTATGCAATGACGTACACGAGAGAGAATTCTGCCACTCGCATGCAAAATCCTGGTATCGATATTTCACCTGCACGATGGTCTCGATGGCCTGCAGCAAGGTAAGAGACACCTCGGCAGCGAGTGCGCCGGGGAGCGCTGGGTGCGGGTGGGCGGGGGCCGCGGCGGGCTCCCTCCCCGCGCTGCGCACCCACTCCTTGCGCCACCGCTCACGCTTCGCGCCAGCTACGTTTGCATTGCCACCTGACAATTAAAGTCATAATTTTATTATTCTATACAACTAATTTCTCTTTCTACTTACATAGGTACCCATCTGACTTCCTTTTTTTAAAATGCTGTTAATACTGTTCAATATTGATGTCATTTTTGGACTTGAGAATGCTCTTCAACATAGAGTAAATTGCCGATAAGGAAGACGGTTTGTATTTTTCGGCAATTTCCCAAAGTAAACTAAAACTGGCGTATGCGATTAAGTACCTACTTGTCTTTGGACTTCGGTGGTAACAGGTTTGAGTTATTTCTTTAGCCGCATTAACAATATCTGGCGGTATCGCATTTATATAATTCTCATCTGACGACGAAGACATTTTTTATTTATTTTGTAAGATTTATAAAGAAACAGAAATATAAAGAAACGTAACATAATAAAAATGGTGGGAACAGAAATGGAGCCATTGAACGGTATCTAGAGAATTTAAGAATTAAAAAGTTTTGGCTAAAATTAAAACTTTTTGGTCGTTAGTGTCGTTGTAAGTTCGCACCATTTCAATATGGCGACTATAGTTATGATTTTTGACCACCGGGACACAAAAAAATGTTGCACTATAAATTGTTCGCTTGGCGCATAGTTATCTTGAACTACAGATGGCGCTTTTGTACATATTTGATAGAATAGATAAAACAGTACGGAAAGTCACCGTACTGTTTTTTCGTACCAGTAGAGCGCGCGCGCGGTGCGTTC
The DNA here is from genome assembly GCA_946406115.1 of Apoda limacodes. Lineage (NCBI taxonomy): Eukaryota > Metazoa > Arthropoda > Insecta > Lepidoptera > Limacodidae > Apoda > Apoda limacodes. The sequence continues at coordinate 30,814,471 of OX291545.1, read as the reverse complement.
CGTGACATAATGAATCATACGGCCCGTGAGAGTAATTAAGGTCTTAGCACCCACTTTACCAGCACGTAATGAGACCGTTTAGTAAGTGTGATGAAATTAGAACATACTCATACTACAACGAAAAATTCAGCCGAAGAGTACCTAGGTATAAGATATCCGGCAGAAAAGAATAAAAGTAGCCGAATAGGCCGAATACCGCCGAATATTCGTTGCAAGCCAAATGGCGACGCATTCATCTATAAATTATAGAATGTCAATATTAGTTTACCTTTTCGCCTCATAATGAAGTCTGATCGTGCGGAACCCTGTCCCAATATTACATCCTCTAGCTTGGCCTTGATGTCAGTTGTCTTGCGCACGTTCTGCTGCGCGCACTTCATTATATCCTTTCGACCCTGCCGTCACACAAATACATTCAATAAACACAAAACATATGAAACCTTTTTTCTACATTCACTCTATTTTACTATTAGGTTACACTAGCTATGTCTCGCAGTTTCACTTACATTATAACTGGATATTGCAGCCAGTGTTTGTCTCTTAGGGTTCAATGAACGCGCTTTAAGAAAAGATACAACTATTGGCTGCATATTACGTTATGCCTTTCGCAGTCAATTCTGTGAGGCTATCGCTCAATCTTTGGTATTATAGTATGTGTATTGGTTGTAGGTTATGGGTAGTATGGGTTGTACCTTGTACTCGTGACACTTGAAGCAGAGGTCTATGAGGTCTAGCAGCGCACGCACTCGGGCGGGCGGCATGTCCGCGACGCACGCACTCAGCGCGCCGCGCTCCGTCCACTTGAGCACCCACACTAGACACATCAGCAGGTTGCGGCTCGTCTCGCTGTTCAGCGGGGGACGACCGCTCTGAATACAATACATACACAAATAACTTTTCTTATACCAAGCTAAGTCCAATCTTGACTAAGTTTCTATTGTTCGTCAAGAATTGGCAAAGGGATACTCCCTTTTATAACCCCCAATATTTATTCTGTCGCTGGTTTTTATTACTCTAGATCTGGTGATTTACAACATATCACTTCGACGTCACCGTGTGAGCATTACGTAAAAGGAATTTACTTTTACGTTTCAATTTTATAAATATCTTTCATAATCACATAAATACTAAGTTAAATGCCGATATTTGTTTTTTATTTTATATTTATACCAGTCAGTTTAAATCAGTAAGTTTGTTTGTTAATTCAGTAATACAACTGTTTTCCAATGCTCAGTAGTCACAGAATATATCAGAATGCTCATTACACCCGCGCACATACGTGCACAGCGCATCCGACCATAAGGAAATTACAAAGGATGCCTTTGAAATACCTTGTAACTGATGTACGCGACGTATGCGCTTATTTTAAAGCGCTTAGTTGCTCCACAGTGAGCATTCTGATATATTCTGTGAATATATGTCAGCGTTTATTTATATTACTTTATATGGTCCTTCGAGCCGAATTATAAGCCTTTATTTCAGAACTGATAAGAATATAGATTAATAACTAAAAAAATTTACCTGATTGAAGTCTTCAGGTGTTGGAGGTGCATACAAACTGCTGAACTGACCCATTTCACCATCCAGCTGGAGAGTTTCTGTAGAAACATATTTTTTTGTTTCGATTTCGATTACAATGTTTATGTTAACTATAAAGATATTTTATGTCAATTTAATTTAAGTAAATCTTTGTTTGCCAAACAAAAACACATAAAGAAAAAATTGACACGATTTATGGTCTACATCGGTCAAATATAATATTGGAACAGGATGTAAGAAGTTATATATTTGGGATGTACGGTTACCCTTGTTGTGGAAGCCGCGGTAGAGTCGGTGTCGTACGTCCATGATGATCCCGAGCAGCGGTAGGTAGAGTGCGGCGAGTCGAGCCTTGAGCGCAGGCGGAGACAGCCGAGGGTCTGCGTCGTGCGCGGTCAGCAGGCCGAGCGCAGCATTCACCGCCGCGCACTGCAGGATCGGACTACTGACGTGACGAACAGAACGTGTAACACATAAACACACTGGTATGGCACAACAGGCACGCAAATTTTTATTTTTTTCTTTATGACTATGCCGCCCTGAGACAAAATGACAATTTGTAAGTTTATACAAATAACAATGTATAAGGATGTTTTGTAACTATTATGCCTATATGATTATATATTTAAATATGAGTTTGGCCTCATTTGACTTAGGATTATCTAAAATACAATTATTAAAACCTGCATTCATTGGGATAACCTTTAATTATTGCTTGAGAGGCATGTTTCGTACACATTCCGTCAGGATATAGTAAACATCCTTAATCAAGTTGCATTCAAGACAATAAGGGGAAACTATTTCTATTTCTATTTCAATAAAAATACAAACTTCTTAGATGGAATGTGTCCGGAACGAAGTCTCAAGACCATCACCATGTTCTTTCTATTCCTAATGCAATTATCAGTCCATGAAATCTCTGGGATTGTGGCTGCATTGTTTAGCACCATACACTCTTTCTTTGGACCACTTGTCAAAATATTTCTTCTATTGTTCCATATATTGAGATTGTACAAACGGAATACGTTCTGTAAAGCAAGGAACGGTTGTTATTAATAGACCATCGGTTGAAACTTCTTTAGCTAATGTATCTGCTCTGTCGTTGCCGATCACATTTATGTGTGAAGGAACCCACTGTGGGTGAGGGATTGCAATTGGCAAAGGAGCTCCAAAATTCTGTAGGCTGACGGTGCACTTCGAATTGTCGAGGTACATCGAGCCAATAACTGCAATGAATTTTTAGACTCAGATACAATGACAAATTGCTCGAAGTCCAACAATTTTATATAAGCTAATGCTTTACTATAGCTGTGAGTTTTGTTGCCATAATTGAGCATTCCGATTTACTTTGAAATTTCATAGAGTGTTCTGAGACTTGGCCATAGAGTACCGCACCAACCTCTACTATCTTAGGAACCGTCTGTAAATATAACGTAATTGCCAGAGGTATTTTTGTTTAAATATTGTTCTATCAACTATTTTGAAAGTGTACTGTTAAAGCTACATTTAGATTTATCTATATTGTCTATTTATAACTTAATTGCCTGAGATAGTTCCGACCCATTTCTACTTGATTGCTGTAATAAATGGGGGTGTCTCTAAGTGTTTCGAGAACTAATCTTAGTAGGGGGATTTTCTTTCTGTTGCAGTGTCGCGCATTGAGTGGATTTGCATATTCTTCTAAAAGGCTTTAAGTTTAATTATAATTATTTATAGCAAGTGATTTAGATTTCGATGAAAATTTTCCGCCAAAGTACATTCTTCGTATATGAAAAGGTGGAATGCAAAGTTCACATTCCATTACACGTATAGGTGTAGTATTCGTATCTAATTTGCTTAAATGAGTTTGACAGCTGTTATCATATAAGAAACTTGCATGATCAATTCGAGAACGTATTATAGCTAAGTGTAAACGTCTTAAGTGTTTTAGATGGACACTCCAGTAAGGACCCGCTAGAACCCGCTTTGAACGCGTTTAGAAATTTGGAAGATTTTTGTACTAATTAGTTAATATGTTTATTTCACCGCAAGCAACAATCCAGCCATGAACCCAGTACTATACATCAGTGACTAGCTGTAGAGGTTTTCTATTCATTTGAAGTTTAACTGTTCCTTTAAATGGGCTTCTCTTAAATACAAAAACTTAACTTTTAGTGGAAGAAATACTTAAACCTAGTTTTGACAATAATTCGGACATATCGGGAGTCCCGAATTGATATCGATACACGTTATATACAAAGTAAAATCGTCAGCAAATTGAGAAATTTGAACGTTTTTAATATCTTAAAACACATTAATTGTGGCAACAGTAAACGATAAGGGTGAGAATGGATCGCCCTGCACAAGACCACGATACGTAGCGCGGCTTATACTGGCCTCATTTACGATTTAAAATTTTGAGAATCCTATTGTTAAGATAACTCATAAATATTTGCATAATTTTGCTTCTACATCATTTTGGCTACAATAACAAAGTAGCTTTCTGACCATCTATACAGTGCCTAGGTAATTAGTTACCCTTAATCATCCGTTGTTAAGTTTTTGAACAAATGTGTGGCGGTATAAGATATAACCAAGTATACAATATTTTTTTTTTATGATGAAATCTAATGCTTGATCCATAATATTGAAAGTTTAGTAAAACACATGTAACAAATTGTATATATTTAGTGATTGGCAATAGTTTTGTGGACAAAAAATATGTTGCGGAACAGAACTGGAAGTAGTGACCATATCCTTTTTCAAATATGGTAGAGACAATGTTCACAATATATGCGTCATCGAAGTTGGAAACTTGTCACCGAGAAATTTAGTTAGTAATAGACATAACTTACAAATAGGACTTTGTACACATTAAGACTGTATCAGATATAAAAGCTAGTTTTAGTAGTAAAGTATATTTTTGTAGTAGATTCAGCAACATTTGACATTTGATAATGGGATGTAATTCGGTAACAAATTCTGTTAAAATAAAATATTGTAGGACTTACTGTAGGTCGAGCGCGTTGATGAGGTCAGTGAGCAGCAATCCAGCGAGGTAGTGCCGCGAGCGGAACTCGTGCGCGAGGTGGTAGTGCGCCGGCGGCGCGCTTGACTGCGACGTGCCCGAGCGTGCGGGGGACGTCGCACCCGAGGTGGGCGTGCACGCGACCAGCGGGAGGTTTAGCGACACGTAGTGCTCGTGCGAACACACTATGCGCAGAAACGACAACTGCACACACATTGTTACACACAATTAAAATAAAACCTCGGTACAGAAGTCCCCAAAGGCTTCACCCAACTGTTGACGTAGGCTGATTTTTAATGAAGCACTTTTGAGTTTTACTCCTCTTATCCCAATCAATGATTCTACATGCAATAACCACCAATTTACCAGAAAAAAATTAGTTCGTCCAGAATTCTTGAAATTAAGTTAAACTTCACCTTATAGTGTACAAGCGGCACAGCGTCCGGCAACGAGGCGATCTTGGCGCACATCTGCTTGTAGTAGCTGCGGATCAGGTTGAACACGTATCCGCGGTCCATGATGCTGAGCAGATCGAACAAGAAGAACGCCAGACTGTTGTTCAAGCTCTGCGTCAGACGACTGTCCTTGCCGTACCTAACATTTAACACATACGCCTTATGCCTTACATTTATAATTTGCAAAATGTAGACGAATATCTTATATATTAGGGTATAGTCAAAACTGACCTTAATTTATTACAAAATATATAAAGTATGTTTTTTAAAGGTGATCTTAATTCCAGCCACTATTTCTGTTGGTTCATTCTAGAGATCTATTTTCAACACAGCAGCCAATACGATATGAAAATAGTAATATATATTTTTATGTTGCGCATACGTTTGTACCTGGATATAATTTCAGATGTGACGTTATTGACAAGCGTGATGATGTCATCGGTGAACTGTTCCGGGTAGCGCGCCTTCCGCGGCGCATCGTGCGCCCCGCTCCAGTACAAATATTCCACCATTGACTTTATCATCAGCTCGAACAGGGTCCTGTACCATGTGCAATAAATAGGTCGCTATAGGTTGAAAAGCGTAGTTTACGAACTTAATTAAGACAGTGGTAAAAATAAAACATATGGCTAGGTACCGTATAAATGCAATTGTAACTTTCACTCTATTCAAAAGTTTTAGATAATTCAACGTCCCATAATCTTTACGATCTTCAATCAACTTCAAAAAAAGAGGTTGTTTTCAATTTCATTAGTAAAGCTGTCAATACAGAACGATATTTCTGTCGTCTTATATGACAAAATGGTGAAACTTTTAGGTGTGGTAACTAACAAGTATTGTACATTACCAGGAGTTGTGCATGGCGAGGTCTCTGGTGGCTCCACTAGCCACCACCCACTGCAGCGCTAGTTCCTCGTGCAGAATCTTGCACGAACCGTCGCTCATCACTGCGGTACAAAGCATAGATATATTGATGTCTAGATATATATATCTACATACTATAGATGAAGTAGCTAGAGGATAAATAAAATCTCTGCGGACTGCGAAGCAACTTACTCAAAGGAAATATATAGATACCTCATTAGTAGTTAGCAGTTTGCATTTCATTAACTTTTAGTAGCAAAATCTAATGTTGACTTAGATGGAGCAGGTATTTTATGCTAAAATGAGGTTTTGATATTAAATTCCAATGCAGCTCAGGCGGAACGCGCCTAAAGATGGCAGTAATCAAATACCATATATGTATATGACAACTATCAATCTATAGCAAAATATTAAACGCGTCGTAAGAAAAATCGTACAAAATTAAGTTGCCATGATTTTCGGAGGTTCCTAAATTAATGTATTTTGATTTAAAAAGAAAACAAGAAATTGTTTCGGCATCTTTGGTTTGATGAGGTTCTGCTAAGCCATATTTTTTTTTATATTTTGTAAAGTATAAGAAATTCCGGAAACTTTGTGAAACCAAAAATGCGAGCCAATACTTAACATTGTTTAGTGAAACATTATTTTTTTATTAAAAAAATTCACAGGTTTGAGGGATTACTCAACCCCGCGCGGGATCCCGCATCTTAGAAATTATGTTATAAAATGAAATTGAAACTACAGATTTTGGTGTAAAAATCAACTTTTATGAAACATTACTTACATTAAGCAACAGAAATTATTTATTTTCTTTTAATTATGTATAAGTAATTAGTAATCTGCTTTATTAGATTCATCTTTAAATGTTTGGCATAGTTTATTTATTTTTGTTTATTTTTACACTAGCTCCTAACAACAGTTTTATATTTTTAATTCTGTCTTATTCAAATAATGACTAATAAGCAAACCACAACTTTCTCTTAGATGCTACTTCTATGATATCAACCTATGGTGATAACTTTTGTAAATACGCTCTAAAGAAGCAAATGGCATTTATTGTATCACTGTATCGCTATATTTAACGCCGGACGGTGAATACGAAAACAAAACACTCGTCACCTACATAAAGACGTGCGCAGGCGCAGCGCAGTTCCATTTATGAACAACTGAAACGTCGCACTCGTGCTACTCGCGATTTACGCCAATGCTTTAGAGCCAAATTTTTAATTTGCGGGATCCGCGGATCCGCGCCTTGAAGGTGCGGGATCCAGCAGATAATAAAAGCAGCGGGATCCCGCGGGAATGCGTGATCCCGTTTTGCGGTATTGCAATCCCTAAGTATGATCTTTCTAAACTTTAAAAATAGTACACCAGCAAGGTCCGACAAGTGCGACCTCACATGTGTGTATGTACCTATTATCACAAGTAGGTTATCATATTTATTTTTGGTCACGAATTCAGTTAAAAAGACAGATGCAATGGAGAAATAAATCTGAGGTTATAACATTTAATAAGCAGCTACGGGGACTTTTTGTATGTAAGCTTGATTATTTTGTATGTAACACCTTTTGTATTTGTACTGTTACCAGTATATTACTTTAAAAATGTCCGTTGAAAGTTACCGGCGGGAGGCAGAGGTAGTCCGATGTCTCTGTCGGTGAGTGAGGGTCGCGGGATGGTGCACTGGTACTGTATGTACGTCGTGATGAGACTGCTGCGGCCATGTTGGTCGCAGCTTGCGCCCTCGCTCATGTTCTACACGGAATTTGAAGCAAAATTAATAATATGAAATTTAATTATTTCATACCTAAAACAAAAAAAAATATCAGGTAGATTTCTAAACAAGAGTCGCGTTTCTGTAATGAGAAAAGCCTGCAAGAAAATCTTACTCGTTAAATCTATAAAAACTTTCATGTTTGAAAAATGTATATTGGAACCCATAAGTTTCGTGCTACGTGCTGAATATTAAATGTAAATGACGTTAGTTCTCACAGCGATGTCGGTGAACAGATGGTTGAGACACGTGAAGACATCCTGCGCAATGTTGAGCGTCTGCCCCAGCAGCGCGGGCGGCGCCACCAGCAGAAGGAGAAGCTTGTCCAGCAGCACGGGCAAGTATCGTGCCACCACCTCTACGTTAGCGGTAGGCAGCTCTGATATGCTATTGAGAATAATTAATCAGAGGTATAATTCCTTTAGGTATATTGTATTGTCTATTATCATCAATTTATCCATTAGCCTATAGCAGTTCACTGCTGAACTTAGGTATCTCCCAATTAAAGCCAGCACACTTGGTATCATTTCGTTCAGCTATTCTCGGTCACTTTTTTCAGGTCAGTTAGGGGATATGCATGTATATATGACTGGAAAATCAAATCTATCAGTCAAGTGTTCTCTACAACACTATTTAGAGGTAAGAACATACAATCGAAAGTTTCTTGGGTGCTTAAAGAAACGCAATCAGCTGCGAAAAGTTCATGTAATTTTGTGTAGATACCATTATAAGTTATGTGATTGTTGCAGCTTCGTTAAATAGACAGAATTGTTCTGAATAAAATTATTTGCATAACCCATATGACTGACTGTATTTATATAAATTTTAGGCAAAATATATTGAAAGTTTTCAGAACTAGTTTTATTTAGACCAGCACCAAGATACGCTCCAAGATACCATTAAAATATCAACTACTGACATATCATAGATGTTTGTAAAATAAAAATCCAGTAATTTTTTTATAAGAAAATAAAATAAAAACCTTAAAAGTAACTTACCTCGCACGGAGTTCTGCCTCCATGTTAGCCAGGCCGATCCTTGGCGGAATGTTGCCTTCCTGTACCGCTTCACATGCCATGGCGAAACGCTCTATGTACCCATCCTATACAAAATATATAAGGTTATAAGGCTCAGTTATAAATTTATATAATCAGTAATATTTCTATCAGTCACCTACCAACGGATGCACAGTACTGTACGCGTCTAATGATATACTGAATATTGGTTTATGGTTGTCTATCCACCTAGTTCCAGGCAGCAGTACCTCCGGGAAGATGTAAGAGTAATTAGGCGGCGGCTCTTCTTGCATCACGGGTAGATTGAACTCTCCACACGTCAATTTGCCGTTACGACACAGGGGGAGCCACTGAAAATATAAAGCTAGGTAGATTACTACAGAAAAATAAGCTGTGTACCATATAATATACAAACACCTGTACAAACTATGGTTGTGAAGATATTAAGGTCAAATTACTTAAGTATATGTATAAAAATACTGATATTACAATAGTTTTTTTTTTGAACCTAGAGGAGACCGAATGTATTAAAAACGCAAACAAAACTTTTTCTATTCCATAAAGTTTATTTCTAAGGTTGGAATTGAAGACAAATGACGTGTGTATACATTCAAATTTGTGAGTATCCTATGCGAACAATCACAGTACCATCACAGAGAGGCAGCGGGTTCGACTCTAGACAGTAGGGCAGGATGGCCTTATTGCATTTAGTACTACACTGTGCCAACGGTAAGGAGCATACCGAGTATCCAACGGGTGTTTCTAAGTTCTTCTCCTGGTCGGGTGCGACGGGCTTCCGTTGGCACGAGATGTGGAGAAACGTGAATAGCAAGTGGTGCTGATCTCCGAGGTCTGCAGGCAGCTTCAGCTTTATTTCGTCGTAAAGGGAAGGGTTCCTCACAAAGAAAAAAGAGATTTTAATTTAATTTATTTATGAAAAAAAAAATATTTCTGTTGAATAGAAATTACATGCAATGAAAAACACCAAACGGATAAATAAAAATATAAGTATAATTTCATCAATGTTAAGTGAGTTCTGAGAGTGCTTTTAGTTAACTTTAGCTGCGTTTTGTTTGTAACAGGAATTGAAATCGTTCTCTTTACCAAATGTAAACAAACGATATGGCCGTTTGATAGCGCATCCACTACTCTACCTCTTCAGCATGTACAGCCAATGCGTTGAATGGAGACTGAAAGTGACGTCAAAGCGCATTTATTTTTGGTCAACAGAACGATCGAATGTGCGCATAGAGAGCATTCAATGCGTATAATGCTTGCCGAAAATACCCCTCTTTGATCTATCAGAGAATCTCGTAACTGTACAATTCTCGCTACGAATCTTTGTGCGTCTGAAGTTAGCTACAAGATGCCTGTAATTAATAAATTTAGGGGCGAGACCGAATTGAAGTTAGTTGAGAGTAAGTTGGGAGGGTTAAAGTGATAACTGCATATATGCTATACAAAGATTCGTAGCGACTATTATAAATTTTAGTTGCTTAGTTTTGACACCAGACGGCTGGAGGTTAAGTAGTTTATATTCATTAAATATGTGATGTATGTATGATAATATTGTATGTTAACATAAATTAAAAACAGTAGCATCAAAAAAAATATTTTTAAAAACCATATACTTACTTGTTATGGTAAATGACGGTCGTGTAAGCCTCGGTAGCGAACTCTGGACACGAACTGCGCCCGAAGACGGCGGGCAGAGCGCACGACTGCTCTTCGCCGCACATCAGCTGTACCCGCACCTAGAAATAGTGTATTATGATACAACCGAGCAAAGCAGGTCGTGCGTAATGATCAATGCATTTCATATGACACTTAATCGTCTAGTGTCTGCCAAAATCAATTGCGCAGGTGGGGCAAGCAAAAATATATATTACGAGTGTTAAATCGGGGAAAAAAAAAACAGGCCAAGTGCGAGTTGGACTCGCGCACTGAGAGTTCCGTGCCTACCACCACTTACGTAATTTACAAACACAAACAAAAAAAGTGTGCCGCTAAGCGGTGACCCATTCAAGTACTGACCAAGTTGTTGTTATACTGTAGAGTCCATGCTATTTTCCACTGCAAGTTTGAAGTTTGTATATCTTTCTGTTTTTACGATACAAACGAGAGCAAAAACAACGAAAATGTGTTTCTTGTATGGGGACCCCCTTTAAATTTTAACTTTTCATTATTATATTCGTATGTTAGATAGTCCCCCATTATGACACATATTTTGTGAAAAATTCAGGCTTCTACATATTTTGGATCCAAAAGATAGAGCCTTTTTATGGTCGGACAGACAGCGTAGTGTTATTAATAGAGCTCCGTTGGCACCTTTTGGGAGCGGAACCCTAAAACCAACTAAATTTTCTTGCATTAATTAAAATAAATTAAACATATTCATTCATATAATTATGGTGGCACTCATTGATCTTTATATTCTAGCTTGGTCTGGCTATGAACAATGACCTAATGAGGCAAATTAATCTCCCCCAAATTTAGCAAAACACAAAACAAACACATGAAACCACATAATAGACGTTTGTCCTAAGGGTCCAATAAAGTTTCCGGGATTATGCAAAGCAACTAGTTCAATCTAGTATATCTTAGAGGTGGATATTGTGTGTGCATTTGTGGTACTGAGGTATTTTTTGTGTAGAAGAGCAACTAACGGTGATGTTCCGCGCGGAGCCCGCTCGCGAGGTGTACGCGGTGAGGTTGAGATCCCGCACGCCGAGGTAGAGCAACCCGCGGTACTGCGTGTGCGGGGTCGCTGGGGGCTGCAGCGGGAACGGGAGCACCTCCTTGCACGGACGAACCTTCTCATCTGTAACAAGGATCCTTTTAACTTTATCGTTAACGCTAATGGTGTTATGGGGTTATCACAACGCTAGTTAGCTGCTATATTATTATGGCCCTTAAAGGTTAGCAAGAAATAGTTATCCCTTAAATAAATGTGAATTTTCATAGCAAAAACAAAAAAAAGCCACTTAAATATTGGTCAATGCGAGGGAAATCGCTGATAACAAAAATTTATAAATGAAGCCCTTGAAACATACCATCGTAGGGATGTAACTTGGCCAGTTCAGGAGTTAGACCGTTTTTGATCTCTTCTGGACAGGGAGACACTTCTATCTTCAGTGTGCCGGGGATACACTTCAGTTTCTTAGGAGCGGAGCTGGGACGTTTGATCTCTGCAAGGAACTTGTACAAGTCTTCGTCGCGCAACTTGTCAGTTTCCTGTAGACATTATCATTTTTCGTAACTATTTAAGGAAGTAGTTAAAACCAGGTTTTGATCACCGGCAGGTTAGTCTAATTCTTTTAAGAGGATACACTTCGCTTTTACCTTTAAACCATTAAAATCCCAAAGTCCTAGTAAAATATATTTAGGTTGAATTTATATATAAGAATAAGAAAAACATATACTTTTGTATTAACTATCTTTTCGTTTAAAATGGCAATCTATACTAATGTTTAAATTCGGAAGTGTCTCTGTATGTTACCTTTTGACGGCTAAGCTTGGGAAAAGATATAAGCTACTTAAAAAAAGTGTGTGTTTTACTATAATCAAGAAGTTGCCGAAGAGACGTGTTCTGAGGAATTGTTCAAAATGATGCTACGGCTACTTTCTACCATCGCATCGCTCGCCGAATCAGAACCGAAATGGTCGCGTACAGTGTGGTTTCAGAGAAACTTCCTCCCGCAAACGTTTGGGTTGTGGAATGAGCTCCCTGCCAAGGTTTTCTCTCAGGACTACAGTATGGGGTTCTTCAAGAAAGAAGTTATTGGATTTTTGAAGGTAGGCAACGCGCGAGTTATACCTCTGGTGCTGTAAGCGTCCTGTACCTTAGTGGTATATAAAAAAAAAGTCGACAGCCGAATTTAGCGCAGGCGTAGACACGGGCAAAATCTAGTGTTTATAAGTTTTTAAGTTATGGTGTAAAAATACCTACTTGTTTGAAGAAACTGGTGACCGTAATGACAATAGGTTTGAAATTATCAAGGTGTGTGGCCATCTCGTCGGCCTGTTGCGTGGGAGCAGCGCGACGCTCGATGGAACCCTTCCTGGTGAGGGAGCCCCCCACCTCCCCCGCGCGACGTCTCAATTGCTCTAAGCTACTGGACGATGCTTTACGATCTAACAAATAATATCAATATTAATTTATATGTTGTTTGGTTTATAATAATAATAATGTTGGATATATCAGACAGCGCCCAAACTACGCAAAGCTTGTATTATGAAAACCAGACAACAGATACAAATACTTCAATATAGTTTATTTGTTTAATATACTTAATTCTTAAAATATACATTGACAAAAGATTAAATCTGCCAAACTGCACAGCAGTGTCGGCAGTAGCCCTCGTGCACTCTGGACACTGGCTAACAAGTATGTCGAGTAATATTTTTGTTAAAAAAAAATTAAGTTAGTCAAAATAAAAATGACAGTAAGCAAAGTTTTGTAATACTAAAGATAATAAATGCACTAAAAATTGTCACACACATTAAGATGAGATAAGATACATATTTTGTTGCATACTTTATAAGTAGGTAGGTAAGTTAGTCGTACGTACGTTTTCAAATCAAACAATATTTATTCAAATAAGTTTCTGATAACACTATTGAATTGTCAATACAATAAAGCAAACAATGTTAATTTCTGCCAAAAAGAGTTCACAAGAAGTTCAATTTAAAGTAATACAATACTTTGACAATCAGCTAACAAGTATACAATATGTATTGAAACACTTAGCAATATAATAAATTAGCAAGATACTAAAAACAAAGTCAAATTATTATTTTTTGTTTTTATGTACCATAGGGACATAGCGCACCATGTGAAGCATTAAATATCGTTAATCGTGTAAAGGAATTTAGATATTTAAGAATATTCCGATATTTAACAGTACTAGTGGCATTAGTGCCATCATAATTATATTCTTGCACAGTACATACATACACTTAATACTATCCATGAATATAATATAATGATAAATATTAAAAATGCGAAAGTAACTCTGTCGTAAGGCAGATATTTATCTGTAAGGTACAACTCACCTAAACTGTTGGTGTTAGAGGATCCAGAGAGACTGTCCCTGTCTTGCTCTCGCTCAAGGCTGTTGCTACCGTTTAGGATGTTAAGAAGTGAGACAGCGCTCCAAGCCAGCGGCATGCGATATTTGCCCAATCGCGTGCATGCCGCTTGTGCACTTGCACGGACTTTCTCACGGTTCTACACATATATAAAAATTAGATTTGGCATCCTAAAATATCATGAAATGTAAATTATCTGCAGTTACTGTCAGCTAAATAAGTAATAAACAGAAGACTACTCGATGCACCACACCCATATTGTATGTAGAGGGCCATTAACTTTTCTTGAGGGAAGTTATCATAATAGGTCCGAAAATCTAAATCGCTAAATTTGCGTTTTCTTAACGTTTTGAGACCTGGAAAATCGTTTGCCATAATTTTTAGAGTGATGTCTGTGTGTGTGTATGTACATACGTATGTTAGCTTTTTTGTCCCCTGATAGCTCAAGAACCAATGGACCAATTTATCTTGTGACCATATCAATCGATACGCCACGTCATGAGTTAGATCTGAAGAGCAGGAGCAAAATTGGTCCAGCGGTTTGTTTTTTAAAAAACTGATTTTTTAAAAGACTGAATAATTATCTTCATGTTTAAATTCTTAAATATATAAAAAAAATATTGTCAAGAGAAGTTGCTCGAGCGGTACTTGCTACCGAACTAATTTTTTTTACATTTGTTTAGACAATCAGCAATCAATATCTTAGTTGATAGTTTATTTATTCTGGTTATTGCAGATTAATCAAAACATTGTTTTCTGATTTCTTTATTCTTGGTGTGTAATGTAAATGTGTATTTTTATTATTTTGTTGCGGAACCTAACCTCGTACAAATACAACAAAAATTGGAGGCAGATGCTCGGACACGTAGAATTTACTACACTCATACATCACTAACATGTCATGTATGGAAATAAAATCTAGTATTGCATTTTTACTAGCCAGATCCTATTATTAAACTGAAAACAATTTGAGATGTGCATAAATTGTTTTCAAGAACAAACCTTATCTTCCTTCATATACGGCTCCACACATTCGTTAACATCACCCTGAAGCACCTTCTCGATTCTGACCACGAGGAAGACATCCGGTGAGGGGTTCAGTACGTCGAACACGGCGCTTCTGCTTAACGTGGACAGGTCAGCGTGAGGAACATGCGTCGACAACATCTGACGGGTGCATTCCGAGTTCAGGTTGAAGTAGAAATTTTCAGACAACTTCTTCTTTTCTTTGGCGTCGTAGAGGGCCATCGATGCGAACAGAGGTTCTATATCAAGTTCCAACCTTAATGCATAAAGAAAATATAACAAATGTTTTAATGTAAGAAATCTTATAATAAATTTGGTCATTAAAAAGAATGGTAAAGTAACGATTAATTACTTGAGTTGGTGGCACACGACCAGTATCCTGTGACCCATGAGCTCGCAGGGTATGTCTGCTGCAAGCCGTCGCTCCACCGCTTCATCCTCATCGAGGTAAGGCGCGTACAGACCAAGAAGGTCGGCCTGACGATTTTCCAATCTGTCAACAAACATGGTTTGTTCCATCTACACTATGAGCTCGAGAACGTCGGTGGACTAAAGCCTAAGACTTCTTATCCAAGGAGAGGCTGCAGTAGGACATATAACATCTGAGGTGAGAGAAGCAACGTCCCTTATTACAAACTATTTTAAAGGTAATAAATTAGTTAGATTAATAAATTAATAATAGAGAAGTAAAACGCAGATGAATAAAAATAATTCATTTCCATTTTAAGTGTCAAATTCAATTTTACCGATTTTTGTCCATTTTAACTTACCTTCTGGTCTCGTTGATGGCGTCGATCTGGTCAGGAGGTTTCCTCTCAAAGAGGTCCGGCAGCAGCGGGTCCGAGGATGAGCTGCGCAGGTCAAGACTGGCCCATGAGCCGCGCGGGGTCAGGGTCTCGTTGCAGGAGGAAGATGAAGACATCGATGCGACGGACTGACGACCGCTCGATGGCTGAGATTCCGACTGTGTTCGTAGAAGTGGTTCTATTAGTATTGCACGACAGAGAGAATCGTCTCGGCACGGCAGTCCGATGCTATAACTGTTAGGTTACTACGGCTTAAATTTTTAGGGTTTTGTACTTCAAATGGAAAAATGGAACCCTTATAGGATCACTTTGTTGTCCGTCTGTCTCCAGAACGCGTGGAGATATCAAATTTTTGATATTAATATCACATACTTGAGATCATCATCGTAGGGAGTAAGAGACTTATCGCCAAAATCGATAGACAACAACTGCCATTAGTCTATGTAAATAAAGTGCATGTTCCCTATATACTGTGAAAACCTTGGGAACACTCTTAGACTTTGATTTTACGGAGGAGCAGCTTCATAAACTTGAGCGTCTTCAAAATTTATGCATAAGATTTATATTTGGTCTGCGATTGTATGATCACATATCCGAATTCCGAACAAAGCTTAAGTAGCTCCCAATCTGTCTTCGCCGGAATACTCATGTACTATTTCTTCTTTATAATGTGCTGTTCAATCCAAGAACACCATCACATTTAAAAGAACGTTTCGAGTTCATTGATTCTCCTTTTCTACGTGATTTTACAAACCAGTTGTTAAAAACTCCAATGCACTATACACAAATGTATAATAACTCATTTCATGTAAAAGCAATCAGACTGTGGAACTCATTACCTCTGGACATAAAACGAGCGCAGTCCTTGAGAACATTTAAAATACTTGTTATCACACACTACAACAAGTAAAAGCTGATATATCCACATCATAGCTATATTTCTAATATTGTCTCTGTATGAATATGTATGTAAATATTTTATATGTTAAAGAGCATACAATTTAAAATTAATAGTTTTCGAACGTTTAATGTCAACAATTTGCAGATTTGTGAAAAATCATAAAAATAATTTTTTGTAAATCTTATTTATAACCGAAGGCGTTATAAAACAAATAAATGAATAATTTATACATAATTATATAAAAATTTATCCAAAATAAGAAAATCTTATTGGATGAATTATATAGAGTGTTATTGTTAGGAAAACACGATTTTATGGATTTTTCTAAATAAAAAGGTTCAAAGTTTTACTTGAGAAAATTAAAAAGTTCACATGATATAGTTTTGCCAGCCTTAACAAATCCGAGAGAAAACGCATTATACTGTGGATTTGTGGTTTTTTGACATACACAACGATTAATTCACACATAAATATTTGGAACAAAAATCGTGAAAACTCTTATCTTGGGTTCTAGTGGAGATTTTAACAAACGTAACTTGATTTTATCCCAGGATAAAATCTATAGGTATTTATATACCTAACTATTCTTCGAAGTCGTGACTTCTAAATTAAATCAAGTCACTGAATTTAATGAAGTAATGGATAAAGATTAATCCGTATAATTAACATCACCTTAGAAACACATTGAATAATTTTAACAATGAGTGAATACAATTTTCTTGAATACAACTTTATTCTCATAACTAATTACTTCTACAGTTGAGAAGTTATTTTAATATCTTAATGTAACTTTTAAAAATATTTTTTTTTGATATTACATACATTTAGGAACTCATACCAGCCCTAGTAATCGGTCAGCGTCCATGGCAACTCGGTGGATCGGGGGTTGGAACTTATTTCTAATGCTGGAGCATACTAGAAATTACTTTACAACACAACTTTATCACCTAACTATGTTCAACGTCATTTCTGAGTTTGTAGCTTCGGAAAATGATATATGACGGCTCTGGGAAACTCTTGGAGGAAACCGTTGATCACGTGCGTCAGTGTGTAGGAATCCAGTTTTTGCTAGACCTCATATAATTGTTTCCTACGTGGTTATAGAATTGGAAAAGTTCGTTACGAACAGATGTTAGACTAGGTAAATACAAGCAATGTTTGAAATTTGCTTTTCAACATTGATATTAAGATATTCTATGTCTTAGGAGTCTAGCATGACTTAAAAGTCTAGGATGTCTGCAGATTTTAGGAGAGAAGTATAAATGTGTAATAGGTATTATTTTAGGAGGAGAATGAACAATCTATGTCTGAGTCCTAGTGTGATACCTATGAGATGATCTGGAAATCTGCTTTGATGGTTTGAAAGTTATAACTTAAAAACTAGGGGAAGTAGGTCGCTAGGGTGGTTTCGCAGGCTGAGCGCAGTTTCTAGCTCAGGAGGCTCATGGGTATTGGAGAGGAGAGAGCCCATGAAGTAGGGATTTCTTTAGAATATAATATATTACTTTTCAGATAATAATACAAAATTAACAAATATGAAAAGGTGTCAGGAACGTACCGAAGGTTGCTTAGGTATTCTAAATTCACAGGAAGAAGATCGAATTTTTTTTGCTCTTGTTAACTCTTGTCGTATATTTATTTTAATTTTAAAAATTAATTAAATATTTTATATTTAATATATTGTATAGACATAACTTTACACACACACACACACACACTTTTTTTCACTACACAGAACTTTGTGCATACATCCATTGTCACGAAATAGGTTAGGTAGTGAGAGTGCAAATTGTAAGACATAATCGAAATTTAGGAAGTGCGAGTATAAGTGAAATCCAGGATTGAAATTTTACCATGAGTTTTGTTAAACTCTGGTATCATCTATGGAGACACAACTTCAACAGCGAAAATAAAGCTAAGTACTTAGTGATAATTTCTTTATTTATTTTACTTAACTCTTTATTTTCATCACATATTTCGTTTCCTTTATATTTTTATTAAAATTATAGGTACATGAACCTTTATAATAATTTACAGCCATAAACGTTCTACAAATCCTGTGACACTTGATCTAATGCTGGAAAAACTATCTACACATAATAAGTTTGTACGGAACCCTCGGTGCGCGAGCTAGACTCGCACTTGGCCGTTTTTTTTATAAGCAGTTTAGGCACAGGGATTGTTGGTAAAAAGTTCCAATTGTTTCTAAGTATATACATAAATATTCCTGTAATAATATATCTGTTAATAAAAACATTTTAAAATAAAGTATATGCTTCTAAGTCCAAGTATTAATATAAATAATATAAAGATTTTATAACAGATGAAATTAGAAATGAATAATACATAATATGACTATAAAAAAATCTGCAGGTAAATATTGTCACCTGTTGAATGGTTAATTCTTCTGTGGAAGCGGGTTGTGATTCGGCGTCGATCTCGTACTGATGCTTTGGCCCAGCGAGCAGCCTGTCGAGCCGCTCAGTGAGCCGCTCGCGCCCGCACCACGACCCGGAGTACACACGGTGCTTGTACTCCACCACCACGTAGTCCGACGTGTACGAGCGGATACAGTCGCGGACAAACATCGGTGCTTTGGTTCTGGAAACAGAGTACTATATGAAGAAAATTGCAGTAAAATTTTAACCATATCATTAAATAAAACCTACTGTACAGAGGCATCCCATTAATAATAGTTTAGTTGTCATGAGCCCAATACAAAGTAAACCAATAGTAATCCGTGACAAATATGCAGAATCCTAAAATGCTTACAAGCCAAATGGTATGGTATCCCATCAAGGTTCTTCAAATTACCTTAAATACATGAAGGCATTTCATGAAAGGATCTCATTACTCTATGAAAGTATATCTCCTGACCTGACCTTTAAACCACTCAACAGTTTATAATATGCTTATATATATGTAAGGGATTTGCTTGATGGGATACCATTGATCTTATAGGCATCTTACAATGAACTCAACTATTTATTACAAATGACTATAATGTGTTTTAATTTGAGTATAGTTGAGTATAGCAAATATCCGTTATTTATCAAGCCATTTTTTAGTTGCATTTGGCAAACATTTGTTGTGGGATTATCTTCAACAATAGGTAAGCTATATCATCAGCATATTATGCAATGGTGATACTGTCCATACAGGCAAGTGAGGTGCGAAGATATAAAAAAGAACCAGACAAAGTACTGAGCCTTGTGTGTGGCACTCCAGCATCCATGTCATACAGAGTTGATATTGCTTCTCCTAGTTTGAATTATGGTCCAGAGAGGTAGGACTCAATCGAAACATCCTATATTTTCTTAACGTTAACCAACTTTCTTTTATGCCATATGCGATTGTAAGCTTCCTGAGAAAGCCCACAAACAGTAATTTTATATGACACGTTTCGTTCGCTGAATTACTAGACGCAAAATGCAATGCATACTAAATGCAAACCTTGGTCAAAAGGTTGTAAAGAGACCACACATACTGTGCAGCAATGACTGCTCCACTATAATGCTCACAACTAACTAGATTATGGTCTGGCAACCAATTGCAAATGGACAGAGATCAATATGAAAAAAAAATTACTATTGGAAAACTTTATATCTGCTGAGAGAGACATATACTTATATGATAAGACTATGAGAAGCAGAAGCAGCCACAACTTAATTACTTATAAATTTTAAAACCCTCTCATCTCAAGACTCAAAAACTGAAAACCTTAATTAATATATACTGTTGTATGAAAGGTTTGTCATATAAAACATTGTATAAACAATGTAAGTAACTAACAAGTCATCATCAGGCAGAACATGTGCCAGAGTCCTGATGCGTCTTGGCACCGGGCACAGGTCCATGTCCGCCGGCGGGTAGGCAAGCGGGTCGCGCTCCTCCAGAAGCCGCTCACATACCTCCTCGTAGTCAGGAGGCTCGATCATGTCGCACAGGGATATCTGACGTCATATTTTTTGTAATTAGCTATAGTCTGTAATAACTGAAATATCTATAATATATTTGGATAAATCAATAAAATTTGACTCAAAGACATTGATTACTCAACCTTCTTTCAGTACAAGCATTAACTTTCTAATCAGATGATACTTATATTTATACACTATGTAGTTACTTTTTGTTTTCTAATAACTTTGCATAATGTCCTCATGCTCATGAGGAATAATAGTCTTCTAGTAGGTAGTAGCCACAAAAAGTAATAATTTTTATTTTATCATAAATTAATTATTGTTATATGACCTCCATATTTACATTTGTGGTCTCTTTTCTTGTATGTGCATGATTGGTGTAATATAATGTAATATTGCAAATTCTTAGGTGCAAAGTCATGTTTATAATGAACCTAGATTAAATGTGAGCATAGATAAAGTAAAATATGGATATTGATTAATATTGTCTATTACTTTTATGTTGTGTATTAAATGGCTTGGTTTCTGTAAAGTAGATGGTTAATAAAAGTTAACATGGCTTATGTATAAGTAACTAGCAACTCAAGTACATTAAAAAGTCCATCACTGAATTGACTATCAAAGCTTGACGCTACAGTTGTGGAATGAGCTCCCTGCCAAGGTTTTCTCTAAGGACTACAGTATGGGATTCTTTAAGAAAGAAGTTATTCGATTTTTGAAGGATCTGCAACGCATGAGTGATACCCCTGGTGTTTCAAGTGTCCATCCAAAAAAATCCATTAATTAAAAATTGTCATGTAAAAGGCATGTTGAGATTTAAAATAGATTATGATTTATACTTCCTAGCATTATAGATCATGCCTAAAAATATTATATTGTTTAAAAAAATTAAACAACAAATTACAAATAAAAGAAATACATACATATAGTTGTGCACAGAAAAAATGTGAAATATTTACAAATATTTTTGTTCATATGTGTCATGGGTGTTTGAGCATTTGTGCAATCTTTAATAAACCAAAATTTCTATTTAATAATCAATTTCATTTCCTTACATTTAATATTGATTATGATAATATATCCTTAATGTTATTGCCTAAAAATTAAAAGTTTTATAACTAAAACACTTAGAAAAAAATTGTTTGATAGTAAGAATTGCCAAAGTTGTCATTAATTTTAGCTTTAGAACATACATTATAAGCAGTTTACATACCACAACAATGCAACAAATATACATATAATATATATATTGTGTGAACAACATTCTATATTTCATTATATACATCATTCCAGAACAGCAGGCTATTTATGAAAAAAATATTTGAGATATATTGGTATTGAATTTGATAGCGCAAAAAGTTAGTTTGAAACTTTAACTTTTTCTAGGGTCACGGGTCTTTAGAAAGTTTACATGGAGATAGTATTTAATGTAAAATGGATTTGCCAGACTAAGAAAATAAAATCTTTCTATGTTTAATACTCTGGAATGGGCAATACACACTGCAATAAACAACGAAAATGTTATATTCTATAAGGCAGTTTGACCAATTATACTGAAATTTCAGTCCAGATTCAGGTCTAAATTTTTATTTTACAGTGAAAAGTGACCAAAATGATCATAAATACTTGACATTTTGTTACAGGTGATACTAACACCTCTACCTCTAACTCACTAACTCATTCAGATATAACCCTGGGTGACCCCACTGAGTGTTTTGGTAACCCTTCGACACCAAGGCATCGTTTCTATCACTGGTTATTAATCAGATATTGTACAGTTAATGTAGCTACACCATGGTGTTGTATCAAGAAGATTTCAAACGCAGCCTCGGGGTGAGTGTTCCAAAACAACTATTTTCACTTTCTTAATTACATTGTGGAATGGTTTTCAGTAATTTTCTCTTTCTCCTATGGGATTTTGATTGCAGCCAAATGCCACTTAATAATAATTTTAAGTTTTAAATATATTCTAGGAATGTTATGTGATAGTGATTCATCAACAGCAAGCAGTATTAACAAGGATAAAACTTACAGAAGACGAGCAACCAGAGAGAGTGCTGACCTTCGACTGGCTAGTATACACCTTGCGAGCATCCCCAGCATTCCTATAAATAGGAAAAAATCAATCCTTCCATATTCCGATGTAGACCTTTTACGGATCACTACTCTTTAACCGTGAATACCACTTACCCTGAAGGATGCTGGTATTTGCGTCCAAGAGTCATGTGTTAATGAGTTATATCTTCGTAATTATATTTGAAAAATACTTTCACCTTCTCTTTTTAAATATATATGAAGGAAAACCGATTTAAATATGTTTACATTTTTTTGACAATTTGGCGCAGTGTTACCACAACCACAAAGTTATATATATATATATTGTAGTCTTTGGTTATATGTTGTACCTAGGGCTGCCATCCGTCCGGGTTTCCCCGGATTTGTCCTAGTTTGGAGGGCGTCCGGGGAGCGTCCGGGTGGGGTTTTAACTGCAGTTAAAGTCCGGATTTCTGATCAAACTCCACAAGAGAGCCACAAAAAATTATTTGTGAAGTTGGTTTATAATCAGTTTTGAAATGGTCTCAGATGTTTAATTTTGTGTGGTCTCTACTTCAAGGATTTTCGTCGTGATTCCGTTCATTACATCAAAATATTGAATTACTAAAGGAAATCATTTTGTGTTTCCGTGGTTGCTGGCATCAGTAGCCGCGCTCATAAATGGTATGTTTTGTAAATCGACAAAAGGCTTTAAGCCTCTCTACTTCTACTACTACTCCTGTAGCTATTACTGTAGTTTTAGTAAGATTACCTACATGACAGTTTTTTTGCGGTATCTGACCCCGAGAATATTTCGCGATTGTAGGCGCAAGTACAATACAAGGAATTAAAGGACAAGTGATGGCCAATTGCGTTATAAACAAGTGCGCCTTCAGCTTCTCGAATTGAAGGTCTTCCGAACTTGATGCTGTGAACTTTTGGTGCTGTGACTATCCCACCAAACTGCTCAGGCCTAAGCTGGATATAGGGGGATATTCTATGTATCAGCAAGCGTTCGAATAGTTTGGCTAGGTTAGACAGCAGTGTGATCGGCCGGTAATGTTCTGGGCAGTGACGGTCTTTCGCTGGTTTCGGAAGAACAATGACTTTTCCGGTCTTCAAGGTAGATGGGAAATGTCCAGAGCGCAATATCCCATTAAATATCCGGATGAGTGCCACTAGACCTTGGCAGCATAATAATCGCTGTATTGGGGATCTCGTCGGGGCAGGGTGATTTGCGTTTGTTAAGCTGGGTTCTCACCTCTTTGGATGAGATAATTAAATTATAATTATATTATATACTCGAAGTGATCAGCCAGTAGTTCCGCGCGCTCGGCCACGTGGTAACGGCGGATGCCGGAGGAATCTTTCAGGGGGCAGATTTGGGCTGGACTTTTCGAAACTTGGCGGGCCTAACGAAATAAGGCAGCATCATCATCGCTGACCTTAAAGATATTGTTGTCCCACGCAAGTTTGAGAAATTGGGCAAGTTCTGCTTGTAGGTTTTTGCTAATTTTGTTGAGTTCGCTCTTTACGACTTGGAGACCAGATTAGCACCAGAGTTTTCGGCTTTTTTCGGAAGTGACAGATGCTGAGTGTCAGTGTAGTGGAGGACTTCCAATGCGATTGGCTAGTTGATGTTATGTGCTAGTGTGATGTCGAGTACGTCAACGTTTTACCTATCTGAACCGAGGTAGTGGGTAGGAGCACCTTAACCGATGACTAAGTAGTTTTTGTTATCAGCATCTGCTTTTAGCTTACGACCTGATTTGCATGGAATTCGTGAACCCCATTGTTGGTGTTTAGCGTTCCCCTCGTCTCGCCTATATGTGAAGAAATTTGGAATTCCGAGCTCTTTCTCACTTCTGAGTTTCGTTTCGCCCAGTAACACAATGTGTACATCGTGCTCCTGGACTAACGTTTTGAGGGCGGCTGTCTTGCCTTTTATGCCTCCAGGGTTCCAATACACAATTCTCAGTTTAAGGCCCCCGTGAGGCCTCATTATACGTCTGTTTACAGTTAGCGCATTTGAGCGCTACTGTATTACGGTCGCATTCGGATTCCAGATGTTCGCCGCCGCAACGAACGCACTTAATTGGCCGGTGACAATTCGTGGTGGCGTGGCCGATAGCCTGGCACCTATGGCATTGAGCTGAGCCCGGGCAGTGTGCGCCACGCCTCTATCGAGATGCCCGGCATGCTCAACATCTCGTTGGTTGTGTATAGTACCTGTACGTCGGCTATTGAGTGCCTATATTGCAGTTGTGCATAGTAAATGCAATTTAGCACGGCCTCTGACCGTTGGGATCTGGCGGATATGAGAGATTGGGAAATTTGCCAATGAAGGCTCTTCCACAATCTCATCCAAAGAGGTGTCCTGGGGGAACGCCTTAATGGCGATTTTTTGAGGACGTTTGCTGTCTAAACTGTAACAGTACCAAGATACTGTATGTTCCAGTTTAGACAGCTCTTCGATGTACGCCGCTATCACCCTATACTCGACAGGGGCTTTAGGAAAAAATCGCACTCCTTTGCCGAGTGGGCGTGCGTTAGGGGCGTGGCCAAGTATGGAATGCAGTTTTTTAGGTGTATAGTCTATTGCGGCAAGACTTCTACAGTAATGGATGGGTGACTATTTTTGTCCCTATTTTGATTGCCAGCGGGAGCGGGGAGGGGGAAGGGGGGCTGGTTGAGCATTTGCGTTGTTCAACGGCTGGGTGCGTTCAGATTGGGATGCCGGGTGCGGCGAAGAAGGAGTATTGGAGGACTGTGCGTACGACATTGCCGAGGTTGAAGGCACAGCCGGTAGAGGAGAGGTAATCTCCATCTCTTCCAGTAGCGAAGGATTTTGTTAGGTCTTTGCGGCTGCCTCGGTTTGCGCCAGCGTAGACAGTGCCTGTGACTGCTGCCAATTGACTATGGCGGTTCTTGCCTCCTGGCGAGCGCGCTCAGAGTGGTCTTTAGATGGGCTGAGAGAGAATGGACTCTGTTTCTGATCCTGGGGTCCCTTCGGGGCAGGGGAATGGAAGGCGGATTGTCATTAGTGGGCGCTGAAATGGGGATCTGCATTTAAGTTTGACTAGTGTCTTTTAAGGTACCTGCGACTGTGACTGTTGGTCGCGGCGAGGGAGTGTATCCTGAATTGGAGACAATAGGGACACTAGTGCGGGGAGATCCTTATCCCTGAAGAGTTCGTCGCCGGACTTAGAGGCCGTGTAGACCGACGACCCTGAGATGGCTGAGGCCATAGATGGGGGTCTAAACGGCGGAAACGCTACATTGAATGGCCTGTTCGCGGCAGAGATCTCACCCGTGAAAAGGTTGAGCAACTTTTGACCTAGGAGATGCGCGGCAAGCAAAATTGCCGAGCAAAATAAAGTAACTGCGCTTACCAAAATTGTCCGAAAGCCGCTGAAAAAGCGGAAGCCGTCTAACTTTTAAGCTGCGCAAGCGTAGGCGCGAACATGCTGGACAAAAAAAAACCCCTATCCATGTTCATCCAAGCGCGACCGCCACCCACAGAAATTATTTTCTTCAAGCACATACACGATTTTTCACTTTATATGGAGAATATTATGCACTGAAGAATATATTACACCTGCTAGATGGCGATAATATAGGTTCTAATTCGGTACTTAGCTCCGTGTAGGTCTAAGGCACGTTAGAAAACTTCCCGGGAGCAGGTGCGACCTTGGGCGTAGCCGGTGACACAGGCGGGCCGCACGACTAAGGACTGTTCATCAGTCCTGTGGGTATGACTGTCCTCTGCAGCAACGAACAAATTAATAACATCCTCACCGGATTTCTTACGGACTGTGCTCTACACTTAGGTGTAATCGCAATATTCTTTGTGAAGAAGAATGGCAACCATGTATTCACGGCATAGTCTCCCGGACTATACTTAAGAATAATTTGTGTGTCCTATTTATACTACCATCAACCTTACGGATTGAACTAGAGTACCTATGAATTGTAGGTCGGTATAGCCTTCCAGACTATACTCAATGAACTAAAGTAGAGTTTTTTTGGATTTACAATATTATGATAGCTATAATCAGTAAGTAGGTCAAGGCCAGGCGTTATGTACTCATAGTGCCGTTGTAAGAAGAGGATTAGTTAGATATGGGTACCTTCATCTCGCAAATCTCTTGCAAATTATTTTCGTCCGTATTCATCTGGTCGTCATATTCCTTTATTCCTGATTACTCGATCTTGAAGACGTACATGAAACTCGACAATAATTGCGGTGACGACGCTTGCGACGAATTCTTAATTTTTGCCTTTTTTGCTTTTTGATTTTTTCCTTCTATATATTCCTCCTCATCGGCGTCGTAATGTTTACGTATTCTCATATTGTTACAACACAAAAACACTAATATATATATTTCATACATATTTCTAATTCTAATTCTAGTCTTATTATTTCACATCCAAAATAAAAGTATGTGCACGATGGCCGCCACACAAAACGTGTATGAAATACCCCCAAGTTGGATTAACATTTTTTGTTTTGAAATGTTGCTCTAAAAAAGTGTACTGAGCGTGCTACAACAAGTAAATTAAAGTGTAATCTCGAAGGGCTGAAGTTTAATACGCATTGAATGCGCACATTTAAGCTTAGTGTTGATCAATATTGAAAGTGCTCCACGCTGAATATGGCGGCACTTCCGGTCCACATTCAACGCATTGCTGCACATTCTCGGGAGGTAGATGCAGCTAATCGAAACTATGCTATAACTATAACTAAAAAAAGAAAACTGTAATTTGCCTCCAAGTTAGAGGTAGGTACGATATAAGACATTGTTTAGGAACCAAAGATGACAAGTCCAATTTACTTGTTTCAAAAACGCTATTCCACTAATTTCTGTAAAGATTTTAATATTTCACGTGCTTTTGTAAATAATTCAAATTCAAATAGTTTATTTCTCAAAAATAGGATACAATATCACTTTTTTGAGGTCAGTATAATATGCAAGGAATTCATAAACTACTACCGTTTCGGAATCAAGATGGCGTTCTGGGGAGAAGAAACGGCGAAAGAAACTCTCCAGCTGTCGCTCTTTTCAATTTTAATTATAACGATTGGTACATTTCCAAATATAAGTACTATGATAACATCATTTTAGTTATTCCCATGCGTTTTTATCTATAAGATAGTCTTTAATTGATCAGTAAGCTTTTTTGACAAGTTTCTGTTTAACAACATTTTTAAACGTTTTTAAATTGAGTTTACAAACTTCTGCAGGGATTTTGTTGTAAAAACGGACACATTGTCCTTTAAATGAGTTATCAATTTTCTCAAGCGTTGTGTGGATCAGAGCCAGTTTGTGTCTATTTCTTGTAGTTAGATTATGAACATCATTATTTTTTATAAAAAGATTAATATTCTTATGAACATACATTAAATTATCAAATATATATATTGACCAGGTAAAGTTAGTATATTGATCTCTTTAAATTTATCCCTTAAAGAGTGTCTGTTAGATAAATTGTATATTGCTCGAATATACCTCTTCTGCAGTACAAATATTGTCTGTATATCAGCTGCGTGTCCCCATAATAAGATACCATAGGATATAAAGTAACTAAAATATACTAGCCGGGCTGTGGCTTCGTCTGTAATTAACGAATCTTTTTAACCGTAAAAGCTGTAGAACTAAGTCTATTCGCCAATCCAGCTATGTGTGGGCCCCATTGAAGTTTTGCATCTAAAGTAATGCCTAAGAATACAGCGCTATCTACAACATCTAATTGCTCCCCATTTTTAAATACACTGGTTCTTACTTGACTAACATTTGGCGTTAAGAATTTAATACATTTAGTTTTCTTACTGTTTAAAAGCAAATTATTCATATTGAACCAGTGGACAACTTTAGACAGACAGTTGTTTACATTATCTAGAACTGTTTTGCGTCTTTTAACTCTAATCAAAAATGATGTGTCATCTGCGAACAACACTATCTCGTGATTGTTTTTAACGACCTCCGGCAGATCATTAATTTATATAAGAAATAGGAATGGCCCCAGGATAAAGCCCTGTGTAACGCCCATTTTAATTTTAGATCCAGGGGCGCGCTTCCCATTTCTATCAACTGTCTGAATCCTATTGTCCGGGTACGAGCTAATGAGTTTAAGTGCAGTACCCCTAATACCATAGTATTGTAATTTCCTAATTAGGGTTTCATGTTGGACGCAATCAAATGCCTTGGATAGATCACAAAAAACACGCAAGGCATCCATTGAATCCTCCCATGCATGAAATATGTGCTGAATAAGCTCAACGCCAGCGTCGGTTGTTGACCGACCTTTTGTGAACTCAAACTGTTTGTAAGTCAGTTGTGAAGTAAAATGACTCATTTGATTTAAGATCAGTGTATTTTCTTATACCTCCTTAGATACGTTACAGACCCATTTGACTTTAAATCATTCTGAATCAGTTAGAAAAACTAAAAAATCGGCACTCGCGCACGACGGGTCCGTACCAATATCAATCAAAACGGCAAAAAAATCACGTTTGTTGTATGGGAACCCCCTGAAATATTTGTTTTATTTTAATTTGATTATTTATTTTAAAGTGAATATATAACTAAATATTCTGTGAATATCTCAAGCGTCTACCTGTGGCCGTTATCAATATCAAGCAAAAAAATCACGTTTGGGAACCCCGATAAATATTTATTTTATTCTGTTTTTTTAGTATTTGTTGTTATAACAGAAATACATCATCTGTGAAAATTTCAACTGTCTTACTATCACGGTTCATGAGATACAGCCTGGTGACAGACGGACGGACAGCGGAGTCTTAGGAATAGGGTCCCCCCGTTTTTTACCCTTTGGGTACGGAACCCTAAAAAAAGCCATAATCTGCAATATTTTATTTCAATGCCATAGATTCTCATTATGATGCAGTAGGTACTTGACTTACTTGCAGTTAGTAGGAAAACTCAAGTGAAAATAAGGATTTTTTTTTCACTTTACCTTACTTTACTTACTTACTTTTCGTAAGGTATTAAAACGCTATCGCAGCTATGGTTTAGCAAAGTTATAAACTAATGGCACTTAAAACTTGCAAGATTTCTTTGCCAAAATATTGAAAAAAGAGTGAAAAAGGGTCCGTTTAGATTTTTTTTATCAAACAGAAGTTTTTTATCTTGTTTCTCGTTTGTCAGAATTTGAACCATATCCCCAAGAACACGGTTATTAATTTTATTAGTCAGATCTAGTACTAGATTAATACTAATAAACTTGTATCTAAATTGCCGATGACATTTCGCTAGATATTATTTTTGCCTTGCTAACAAAATCACGGAAATAGCAAAGTACTGCGTATTCTATAATCCGCTTGCAGCGTGTCTTCATGTAGCGTGGCGCAGCGCAGCGCTCCTGCTAATTGGATCAGGCAATCAGTCCCGTGCCGAGGGCTTCCAGCGCACGAGACCTTGCACGACCATCACAGATTACATATACAAAGCCTGACACACTGTTTTATATATATAGTAAATAAGTTTCTTCAAAGTAAAAGGTTGAGGCAACAAAAATAGCCCGGCCAAGTGCGAGTCAGACACGCGTTACGCTTCCATAAAAAAGTATTATTGCGGATATCCAAAACTTATAAACCTTTCTTCAGACCTATTTTTTTTATGTAATAATTATAAAGCCCTCTTTCAGTTATTATTTTCAGATTCTAATTGAAGGATGGATGATGGATGCCAATTTTAAAGTTTGTCAGACAATAACTCTTAAAATATAGATTTCAGAGAAATAGAAACCTCAAATGCATTTTTTAAGAACCAACTAACAATGTAACACAAAATAAGTTTCGTAATAGTACATTATGATATAAGTGCGGTAAGTTGAAAATTACAGCGGAGGCAATATTGCTAGCCCAAACCGTAGGCGAGAGCTACAAGAAAGCAGAGGCTGTAATTATCAAAGCGCACGTATGCCATAGGTCGGTCGTTTTATAACATATTTGCGAGAAAATAAATAAAAAAATAAGAAAAAGCGCGCGGAATAATTTTTACTTGTTCACGTTCGCACTTTCGCATCAGCGCTGTTTTTTTTAAAGGCAGAGTCACAAAAACAGCCAGTATTACTAATAAAGTAAATTTATATTTTTGTGTTTTCTTACAGATAAATGGTTTTGATTTATGGTCAAATTTAATTAAATTAAAAAAATTAAATGTTTATTTATTATATTTTATCTCCCAAAGTTAATTTTATTCATAAAATGTTGACCACTTTTCTGACATAAGAACGCTTTGCTAAGATTAAAAAAAGTACTGTAAGTTTTAGACGGAGCATCTTGATAAACCGTGCGTTTTACCTTATTAAAACGAAACTCGTGCGTTTTACATTACAATAACGCACAAGTACGTAATGAGATACAATTCGATATTGAAAATGGTGAAATAAGAGTGAATTATAACTCATTTTACTGCATGGAACTCTTATAATTTTTTTGTCCATTTCATTGCAAAACTATATAGCGGTTAACATAAGACACCTTAGAAAGACGGCGGCATTAGGAAGCTGTGACATACGGGCGGACAGATGGACGAACGCACATAACGATATTATAAGTTTTCCGTTTTTTTCATTTGAATGTGGAACCCTAAAGTGGCAAACATTCAAAACATAAACCGCTGTCTAATACGCCAGCCTAGTACGTATAAATATATTAGAGCATAGAGGAAAAGGGCAGGTGAAGTAGGGGATGCGGCTCTCAAACAAAAGAGCTCTCAGAGGGCCTATTTAAATACAGTACATTGTGTAAGGGAGAAAATTACTAATGAGAGGCTATTAAGAAGCATAAGGCCGAAGGCTGTAATGACTTGTGGTTGTAATTTCCGTATTGCCAGTGTTATACACAATGTTTTTCATCATATTTGCGAGTAAATAAATAATTATATAATGTGGATAGTTCTTCCATCATGAGTTTATGCCTTAATTATCAGTTTTTTGTTTCTTTCCTATATTTGTGACATAACATCTTGCTTCTTGCTAAATTTCATGATTCTAGGTCAACGGAATATCGCCATAGATTTTGATTTATTTGTGTTCACATTACAATATGCGACAAGAATGATCGTATTTTTATTGAGTTGACTTAGAAGCTTGATTTGTACAGCTTCAAGGGTCCGTAGACCTTAGTATTTTATATTCCCAACTTGATACCTTAACGCATTTCAGAGAAAAAGGGTCTTGTCAGATAGACTGACTGACCAACAAAAAACTGATATTCTAAGGATTTCTTTTTTCTTTTAGAGGTACGGAATCCTAAAAATAACTTTTTTACCTTTAACTGTTCGAATATATAATAAGCTCCGCGACAGCTCTCATTGGAATTACGAGAAAATTAAGTTTTGTATTTTAAGTCGGTTAAATGAATGCGTGAAAATGCCATTCTTTATAGTCCAAGATTCCAGAGCGATCTGACATAACTTATTTTCATATAGATGAAACCTTAGGTTCTCAGTAGCGTCTCATGTTCTTTGAATACCTGCGTGCTTGTGGAGCTACCCTTGTGACACCTGGGCAGTTTCCAGGTAAGAAAGGTAACTGAAAATAAGAGTTACTTAACTTAAATTTAAATGGCTGATTTTTATATATATGTTTTGTAGAATATTATTCTAAAATAGTATTATAAGTGTCAGACACTTTCCATGGGCCAAAACTTTTGTCAGACGCTTTAAAGCTCTACAAATAATAAATAAACTTTACTTATTTTTACATGTCTGATTTTTAAATATGTTATTAAGGTAACTATTACAAAGTTATATTTCATTAGTCGGACAAATTGTAGTCCTAACATCCCCTAAACACAAAATTTAGTGTGTGTCACAAGGGTAGCTCCACAAGCACGCAGGTATTTAAAGAACATGAGACGCTACTGAGAATCTAAGGTTTCATCTATGTGAAAATAAGTTATGTCAGATCGCTCTGGGATCTTGTAATATTATTATTGCGTGCACATAAAGAGAGGCGTTCCTCAGATTTTCTTAACCATAAAGTATTAGTTATCGATTTTGCAGATAAAATCAATCGAAAAAATAGTTACTTTATAAATTTAAATATTAGATTTACGCTTTATTATCTATATGTATAATAGCTAAAACATGCACGTTGTCTTGTTTGTTTGTATTCGACCCAATGCGTTGAATCTTTGGTAACTTTTTGTGCCCACGGATGCCGGAAAGATTTCCGAATAAGTTAATTGAGAGCGAAAAGGACGTGGACGACACATGGTGAACAAGTTACGCTAAAATGATAGATAAATTATAAATAAAGTCTTAGTGAATTAAATATACTTGGTAGTAAAAATGCTGAAGTAAATTAATTGCTAAATGATTCAATCGTCGTGGCGCGCTTGCTGGCCAATTGCGAACTGAAAATGTGTAAATTTTTGTACTATAAAATTTTGACTTTGCGCTAACCGCAAGTTATGTACGGTATTGTTCCGTATATAAGGAAGAGAGGGATAGGGGAAGAAAAGGTTATTTTATTTTATAATTAAAAATATATTCGAACATAAATAATAATAGCATAAATACTGTAATAATGATCAATTATCAATTGTCCTGGCACTAGATCTGTTACTGTGACAGCTGTCGCGAAACTCAAGTTAGGTATATTTTACAAGGTGTAGTAGGTACATATATATAGCATTTATTTATGTTATGTTTGTATTATGTTGTAGCTCTGTACCTGTAGAATGCCTATAAAGTATAACCCCGTTAAATAATGGATGACCTTTTGTAAGAGACACTCGCAGATGGAAAGCTTTTCAATCAAACTCTCGACACAAGTTCTGCGTCATATTCAAGTCGGTGTGACGGCCTTCTAAGGGCCCTCTTACACCCCAATAGCGCCGCCATTAGATTTTCTCTTCGTAGATAACAAATTTCTAAAATCCAAATGTCACAAATATAAAGCTATCATAAGCTATTTTTAGAAGGTTTTATATTGTTTCTAAATAATATCTGTGAGTTGTAGTTGGCATTTCTGCTAAAAGTGGCCATTTTCTACGAAGCGAAAATTGAGGATATCTAATGGCGGCGCTAGTTAGCTGGTTTATGCGCCTTAAGTAATCCGTTATAGATATTGCGCCGGATCGCAAGTTGGGAAAAGGGTATATATTGTTTCATATCAATCTATTACTAATATAATGCAATGTCCTAACTGACTGACTGTCAAGCAAAATAGTGAGCCTAAAATAAAAAAATTTGGATAGTGTATTATCTGGTCTTGTGATATAGATATAGATGCATTCACTAAGGAAATATTTCACGAAATTAATCTTCTGGGAATTTTACCAAGTTTGTGTGGAAAACCGTCATTTTTATGTTAAATCAATGAAAGTGATTTAGTAAAAACGAGCTTATGTCCCGCAGTATTAGTTACATGTGTATCCAGTCACTGGTCACCGCCTTTTGGGGATAAAAGCCGTAATGTTACACATTCATACATCAGTATTTTTTTTCTGAACCTGAAAAGACGAGGTTGAAAACTAAAACGACTTTGTTCCAGATTTACATACAGTTGTCAACACTATACATTTTTTCATTCATTTTTGATAGAGATCATCGTGAATAAAATAAAAAGTACAAAAATAACCAATTTAATTATGCCATGACAATATAAAGTAGGTAATATAATACACTTTTACTAATTTGTTTCTCAGTTAATCTTACGTTTATTCTATTTTATAAGTAACGCATGTATGTAATGTAACAATAACAAATGTATTTGTCGAGCTTTATTCAAATATTCAGACTATGATACTGAAATGCTAACTGAATTAGATCTGGACGTGGTTGCCCCGTGCCGCGCCCTGCGCCTGGCCGCTTCAGGCAACCACCGTCAGTATCGCTCGCGCTTTACTGAAACATACGCGTGGCTTTTAGCTTCATTGCCAGTGGAACACTAATATATTTCTCTATGTTTTCTTCAAGAAGAAGATTTAATACCATTGTAACTGAATCTATTGATTAAAAACAATGATATTTTTTTTAAAATCAGTTGTATTTGTTGCGACTAGTATTTGAAAAGTTAATTGAAAGAAGATAATTTTTGTTTTAAGCAAATTATTATTTTAAGTAGTTATAATTAAATTGTTGGTGATATAAATATAGTTTTAGAACTCTTAATAGTGCGTCGAAAATATAATCTATATAAAGAAAAGAGGGGTTCGAATAAACTCGTAATAGTGCAACAGGTGACCGAAACAACGACTCTAGACATGATATTGTACGACGTAAGTTTTCAATTACTGTAATTTTTTTTAAAATTAATAATTACTCGGTACATTGTAAGTTTGATGGGTATTGTAATATATTACTAACTTATATTTTGTAAACACGTTCCTCACTGATTCGTCAGTAACTGGAATTTATTCTGACTGTGGTCTATTTTTTTTATACAACTAAGGTGGCAATCAAGTTAACAGTCGGCCTGATAGTAAGCGGTCGCCGCAGCCTATGAAAGCTTGCAACACCAGGGGCATAAATCGCGCGTTGCAAACCGTTTACATATCTAATCCAGTAGTTCCCATGATTCTTTTATGTGCAGTTGCGTTAGATGTCGTTACATTCGACTTAGAAAATGTTTAAAGAAATGCATTACTGGAAGTAGGCGTTCCCCATATTTCCCCACAACAGCCGGATGAGCCACCCGCATCTACCGGTTTTTTGCGGCTCTTACCTTATCATCTATCCACCAACTACCTAGTCCTTGGTCGCCACTGTAGGAACTTTCTTCTTCTGTTTTTTTTCTATCGAAAGCGATATGTTAAATTAAGCAACTACGGGTATGGTCACTAGTCACTTTTTTCATTTGATTGGTGACCGTTTTGTAAGCACATTTTTGTGCTTCGGAGGGTGCGTTTAGGGTCGGTCTTGCATTATTGTCATATGACTGCAGCCATTGAATCAAGTCAGAGGATTAAAACCACTGACGGTCGAGTACTCACTAGTCCGATAACGTTCGCCAATTTACATTAAGTCAGCATGGTGCACTATGGCGAGAGGATGGATGTTCTCAAACGAGAGGCCTCGCCCCGGTAGTGAGGACGTAGAAAGACCGAAAACACATATAAATAAGCATTTCTACGGAACTCTTATGACAGGTAACGCGGGTCCAATACCCTTTTGGTTGTTTTTCAGACTTCAAAGCGCACCAATCAAGCCTTACTTGTTTGCCTACATGGTATAGAATACCAAATGATTTTTTATATAAATGTAAATGTGATGATCAGAGGAGGAATTCAACCGAGGGGTTTATTGATCAGCGAGGGTGCGGAAACACGACCTTTCCCGTTCACGTTGCTAGTTATGTTCCGTCTATGGTCTCCACGTATATTTTAATAATATCATTATCTAAAGATACAAGTTGGGAACCAGTACGCAAGACCAACGGGAAGTTTAGATTTCTATTATTTACGTTTTTTTTTGTTTCATACAACTTTTCGTTTTTAATATAATTTAAAGCGCATAATAGAACGTATGTATTGTATATAATAAGGGTGGTATGGAAGATTTTAGAATTGACAAGTATAATAAAAAAAATGTGACCGAAATCAAAGTAATTAAGTGTGTGGTGAGAACAGCGCCGACGCTAATAGGCCGTTAGATCGAGTAAAAATTATTTAATGTCTTTTCATCGCCATGCCTTTTGAAGCAACTGTGTTAACGAAATAGGAGAGTTGGTCTTTATTTATGGCGTATATATTTTCTGGTAGATACTGATTCAAACAAAATGTGTCAGATCTATGGATTCCTTTTTAAAGCATTGTGTGTTGTCTCGAAGATCTCGTTTTTAGGGGATACTATTTACCTATATAGAAGAAACACACTTAGACTGCAGTAAAAGTAACTGCTATATTTTGATTAAAATCGAGAGAAAATTAAGTATTTCAGCACTCTAAAAGTCAAACAAATCAATTAGGATGGTAGACAATCCACCAGATAAAAACAGATCACACTTGACCTATCTCGGATACGTAGGTGCTAAGGTTAACAGGCTAAAATAAATGGGCCTCCAAAAATAATTTAATTTCTCGTCGGCCATTAGCTGAGCGAGCGAGTCGCGGAATTTTTAATCAACATTATACTGTAGTAAAGATAAAAGATGTCATCAAAGGTCCATTTACTCGACTAGAGGTATTAAAATTTCAAGTTATGGTTTTTACTTTTATGAAAGGTTATATTAAGGTCCCTGCCAAGGTTTTCTGCAAGGACTACAGTATGGAGTTCTTCAAGAAAGAAGTTATTAGATTTCTGAAGGGTCGGCAACGCGCAAGTGATACCCCTGGTGTTGCAAGCGTCCATAGGCTACGGTGACCGCTTACCATCAGGCGGGCCGTAAGCTTGTTTGCCACCTTAGTGGTATAAAAAAAAAAAAAAAAAAAAAAAAAATAAGAAGGGGCACTATCAGATACAGTATTTTTGCTTTTCCTAGAGCTTTTTGTAGGCTTTACGCGTGATCAATTTGTTAACAATGGTTGCGCACAGTGCGGTTGTAGAGGCGCTTTACCCAAGAACTAAGGTTGTGGAATGAGCTCCCTGTCGAGTTTTACTCCAGGGCCTGCAACATAGGGTTTTTAAGGGGAAAGGAATTTAAAGGGTTGGCAGCACACAAGTGATGGTTCTGGTGTTGCGTTCATAGGCTGCGGTGACCGGTTAACATTATGCGGTTTAAAATATCCTTTAATCTCAGTCGATCTATTGTCTACGGTCATCATGGATCTTGTGAAATATTTTTTTCTCAGTAAATCTGTTTCTAATAAACTGGATCTGTTGAGAATTTTTTAAAGCTAATAGAACTATTTTGAAAATAATGTTAAAATAAATTGGATCTAACGATTATTGAATTGTCTCACTAGATGTTCTTGTAGTTGTAACTTTGAGCTACTTACCTTCCTACATATTAATGTAGTACTGAGGCAATTCTTTTAATGCGTAGCTGGTATATAGCAAAGAGGCCAGTGCAGACCAGATACGTAACGTGACGCGACGTGCGTACGCACCAATTGTAACGTACGAAACTACTGAAAAACCAACCGAGTCCGTGCGCGTGTGTAGCGGAACGGCAACATCGCACACACGCGTGCAGTGATGACGTTGCATAATAATGCGCCAGATAAATGACAGACACGATCAGTGCTGCACGTTTGCACCCACAGCAGGTAGTATTTATTTACAATAGTTATACAGACTGCGAGTGTTTTTTTCAATAAACTCATACGAATAGTTTGCAAATATGAGTGTCTCTACAGCACCAAACATGAAGAGTACAAAAATAAAAATTATAACTTATTATTGCGGTCAAATGCTCTCAACTGCAATATGGCTGCGCGTGACGTGTTCTGTACCGATTTTCACGTCACGTGTAACGTGCACGTCACGCCACGCATCTGGTCTGCTCCGGCCTTAAACAGTTTGCCTTGTTTCCAACTTTGCTCCAAAGGGTCTGGTATTGCTTGACCATAACCTCAAGCAATATAAGCTACATGTTGACGAACCCGCTATTAAAATGTCGGTAGTATTGGGCCCTCTCCTCTCCTACAGAAATGACTAAGTTAAGAATAAAGGGCCTGTGATTGCGTGCTGCAGGCCTCTGTAAGCAGTGGAGATAGATATACATATTGATTGTTAATAAGTGAACTAGTTTATGAATAAAAAAAGGAGGTATCCAACTTTACACATAATAAAATAAATGTTCAGCAGTGAACTAATAGTATACAATTAGTAACATTGACATAACATTAATTATATATGTATGTAAACACAGATCAGTCATTATCTTCACCAAATCAACAGATGTATACAAGTTATAACTGCTCTAACATTCAGTGGATGCTAGTCGTCAGTATCAATTCAACTATAATTCACTTATATAGTCTGTATTAAACGAGTACTTACCTATCTATCTATATATCTTTAGGGGTGTATGAATGTGTGCGGCAGATAGCATCTCTTTTTCTACACGCTTTCAGCTTGCTGTTTGATATTTTAAAGTTAATTTTATTGCAAACCCAATGAGTGTAATTTTCTTTGTGGTTGCGAGATGAATTGTGAGGAACAGCTCGGCGATCGGCGCGCGCACTGCATGTGAGATCTGATAGGGTTGTGAGTTACCGAAAAAAAAATATTTACCATAACATATTGCATGAATAAGTTTGTAAGTTAAAATTGGAAAGTGTTTAAAGTTTTATTTCGTTACATTTTTTTATCTTTGGTATTTTTTATTTATAGTCATAGCTGTAGCGTACGTAATCCTTGGAACTGAATCATATATTTAGATATGTTATCAATT
Organism: Apoda limacodes; assembly: GCA_946406115.1. Lineage (NCBI taxonomy): Eukaryota > Metazoa > Arthropoda > Insecta > Lepidoptera > Limacodidae > Apoda > Apoda limacodes. Next base: position 30,775,724 of record OX291545.1, on the reverse strand, counting down.
ATTAGTACATTGTGTATTAAGGGCGGTAAGGTGAAAATGGTATCTGACTTCCTTTTCAAAAATGCTTTTACTTTAATATACATTTTTCCAATTTCCTTATATAATATATGTGCACATTATTTCATTATACAAACAACATTAACACAACAAATACCGTTTCATCATCTTTTATTCTTATTTATTTTTTTAGCTTATTTAGCAATAGCTAATTTTAGCAGCTAACATCTTAAATAAAGATGTGCTATTACGAGTGTCATCGTGTGTCTCTGAGAACCCTGTGACAACCCTAAGCCATTCCCTCTCCGACCGGGCATGGGGTAGCACGTACGTCGGTCCGTATATCTGCGTCTCTAACCGTTAACACAAAAACCTATAACCTACATAACTATTATACAAATTGATTAAAGTGTAATGTAATTTATTAAAGTGTCAAGTTAACAATGGGAGTAGACAGCTTGCCCGGGCACCGGCCTTCTGTGAGTATATCAGTAGAGGGTCGCTGTATTTTACTGCATTATGTTTATTTCAAAGCTTCCTAAATGCTGTAAATTTTCATATTTAGGATTTAAACGTGTATTTTGTTAAACTAATATCTGTTGATTTACTTTAATATAACAAATTATGTACCTATAGCCTTAAAAATATTTGGCAGGTTTTTGGGTAATTACGTAGTATGTAAAAATAATAAAAATATTATGATAGAAAATATACTGTTTTATACAGATTAAACTTGACTTATTTCTACAGTTTCCACAGAATCAGTAAATACCCACCGGTAGAGGCCGCGGATGTCGCTTTTGTTTTTGTTATGCATCAAAGCGTATAATATTCAAATCTACACTTAAATTATGAAGATGTAAAGTTTAGATGTAGGAGATAATCTCCGAAGTAGCAGTTTTAGCAGTATTTAAATGGATATTTGTAAGTAAAGTCAATAAAAAAAAATTGCTCTTTTACTTGACATTGTAAAAAAGCAACGGTATACCATTTCATGAAACTATGACCAGCTGACCACGACATCAGATATATATCTGAATGCGCTAAAGTTTTGGGTTTCTGCGGTAACAATTAAAATTGAACCCTTATATGTATTCGAACTACTTTAGCTTCTCGTAATGACATTTTCAAGAAGACCTTTTTGAAACCGACTTCAAATAAGGAAATTATCAATTCGACCCGTATGTATGTAATATTGTCAGAATTGCACAGTTTTTGTTAATATTAGTCTATACCAGCTTTTTAGCATGTGTGCCAAATTTCATAAGTGTATGTATGTATGTTTGTGTTTGTCCACTCATATCTCAAAAACTATAAGTTGGATTTCAAAAATTCCAATGGCGGACTTAATGCAAATTCTCTACCAGCCAACAATGGAGCCAAACTGATAACTTGGGCTATGTACCTTTCTTAAATATTTTTTTATGTGTTCTCAATCCATACCTGGATATATCCGTAGCAATCGTCTACAACATAGACTACGATGTAGATTTATATTCGTAATGAGTGCTACGCTGTAGATATATACTACGAAAGCATTTTGGTACAGCCACGAGAGAGAGGTAGAGAGGTTACGACAAAGTAACATATAATTTAATAACATAAAGTTTGGTTAGTGGTCTTTGCATTAAACTAGCAAACGCCCGCGGCTCCACTTGTGTCGTTTCTAAACAGCGCACATATAATAATGACATATGCTGTAGATACTGGAAAGCAAATTAATATAATACACGTTAAAGGATAGACAAAATCTAGTATAGTCTACTTTGAGCTATTATAATAACATCATGCTATTACAAAGGATACTACAGAATGTCAGACTATCTAAATGATAAACATCCATGGGACGGAAGTTTCAATTACAAGCCGCATGGGTAAATCAAATTTAAATGAAAATAATATAAAATTGGATGGCCTAAAATAACAAAATAGTATGTTTAAATTGTGTTATTATTTTATTTCATTACACTTACTCGTAAACAGTTGCATTACGTGCAGGTCAATCGGGTGCCTTAATGAACGGTACCTTAATTACGTTAATTACTCCCACGGCCATTTTTTGTTGAATTAAAGTTAAGTTCATCTTATATTTATATTTATTCAATCGCAAATGTGATGAAAAACATTGTGTGTAACATGGGCGTTACGGATATTACAAACTCGAGTTTAAAGCCTTCAAGATAAAAGCAAATAAAAAAACTATGTTGGCTCTTTTGGGGTACGGAACCCTAAAAAGTGAAGGCAACTAGCCTATTACTACTCAAAGATTTTATTTATACTTAGGTAAGTTTATTTCAGTGAAGGTTAGTAAAGTTAAGTTATACTTTTGTTTTTTGTTTTGACCTTAACAAAAACGTTCTTTAGGGATTATTTTGAATATACGGATATAGAGAAAATTTCTGAACGACACGACGCCGTCAGTCTGACCAACCATAAGTGGTTTCGGCGTCTGCTTTGCGTTCTGAGAGGTGTAGGTTCGAGTCCGGCATGTACCAATAAGTGTTTTTCTTGTTTATAGTTATACATATTTAGTGCAATGTAATTTTTATGTGAAAAATCTTAACTGATTTCACATCAAAAGGACTGTAAATTTGCACATTTTCACACAGATGTTGGTTAGCAAATACTTTTAATTGTATACAATATGTACAAGCAAGGCCGAGGCACAAGGTAAGTTTTATATAAATTCTATTTTTAGTAAATAAATTATATTTTCAGTGAATCGCTTGTGTACTGTCATTAATATCAACGCGGCTTGGAATAGCACGATCTATTTATTAGCCAGCGCGTTGCTTCACGCGTAGCTGTTGCTCGTAGCACGTAGTTACACGCGTAGCTGTTGCTCGTACCATGAGCTACGCGATAGGTACACTATTATTTACGCATCAAAAGCTCGTTTGATTTTCTTAATTTCTTTAGTTTATAAGAAATACTTATGTATTGTATTGTGATTTATTGAATTTAAAAATGTCTTGAAATCTCTAATATAATGGAAACAAAATTAGTTTTCTAATATTACCAAGGTGGCAGATAAGCTTACAGCTCGCGTGATGCACTGAGATCACCGTAGTGTTAGGAAGCTTGCAACTCCTGAGGTATCACTCCCACCTTGCTGACGCTTCAAACATCTTTAGTAACAACTCTAATACTTTCCTTTTAAAGAAGCCCACACTGTAGTCCTCAAAGAAAACCTTGTCAGAACGCTTATTCCCTAACCTAAGCGTTCGCGAAACTGAACCCTTCTGAAACCGCACAGTACGTGACCATTTAAGGGATGAGAATGAACTCCCTGCCGATAGCAAGATTATTGATTTTTATTGGGGATCATTTCGAACAATCCCTTAGAACAAAGCCCATATCACAGAAGCAGTAGAACAAAAAGGGATTCAAACTCTTTTATCAGACTTAGTGATTAGATGCTACTCTTTGAGCAAAAATAGGCTTCCCAATTTAATCCTATTAAACGTCACTTTTAATTATCGTTTTTTAAAGATTATGTCTTTCTACTATGACGAGTAACTAGGGCACCTTGCAGCCCGCAGCCACGAGGCACGGACGCGGGTAATCCCCGACTAATAGGGATCACAAACTGCGATCCGATTATTGAGGTACGTGCCGACGACACGAACTGATGTATGTATTATTGAGTAATAAAATATTTTCGCGCAATAATACATGCTGAATTTCAATATTAGATATTTAAATTCAACAGTAAAAATCTCAAGAATTAAATATTGAAATTGGATCCGATAAAGTACCACTTCACTTTGCGTTTTCAGTTAAAATTAAACGTAATATTTCCTCTTCATCATTATTTATCTCTGTGAACGGCAATATCCTCGTCTATCGCACGTGCGGAATTACTTTCGCAAAACAAGTTATTGCGAGGAAATAATTCCGCCTTCTCGGGAAGTTTTGCCTCGTCCATTAGCTTCAACTAGTTCTCCATTAACTACAACTAGTTCTAACACATTTATCGGCGAATATTGTAGCTTGTCCGCAGTAAAATATGCCACATGTTAAAAGGTAGTTGTAATGTTTAAAATTAGCCAAATCAGTGTGTCACGCGTGTTAAATTAGGGTTCCGTGGAATTAGAATTATTGCGAATATCTGAAAAACTTGTGACACGATTTTATTCAAAACGATTTACATCACAATATTTTAGAGTTTCAACTTTTGAACTCTCGCTAATAACTTAAAAACAAACATTGAGAGAAAAAGTTTCTTAAAAAACTCAAAGAAATGGATGACACCGGCCAATTTATTTAATATTGGAAGTCCAAAATTTTAGTAACTGCTTGACTCCCTCACTTATCAAAATTCTGAGAATCTTCTAACTTTAGAATGTAGACTTTCATAATAAATAAACGACATCAAAATCCAGTTTTTACGGATATACCACATATTACATTACAATGTGACCCCAAACCCATTCGTCAAGCACAAACTAGATTCGAGATAATTTTTAACACAAGTTGTGAGTTTCTCTTGCCTTATTTGGAAAAGAACCCAGGACTTAAGACACTGCAGGTAGTTGCACTACTACTGCGCTAATTCAGTTCGCCGATTAATATATACTGACTATTCCCTACATCACGATGTGGGTGTGTATTCGTCTATCAGCTAGATGAACGGGTTCCTAACCTTTCACGATAAGCGCCTCCACAACTTTCTCCTTAAATCACAACACCTACTGAGAAACGTCATTAATCTCTTTTTTCATGTTAACTAAACAAACAATGATATATAAAGTGGCATGTTTTTTTAATAAAATAAAATATAATAAGCCATTTATAATAAAATAAATTATAAACATTATAATTAGCGAGAGCACTGATGGCTGCATAATAGTAACCCATATGTTTATCTTAAAAAATGTACAGCGGAGATCAACATAATATAGTATTTATTTTTTGTTTTGTCTTTATTATTAACAGTGTTAAATACCACGTTTACAAAGATAAGTATGTAGTTGAGAATCGCAAATAGGACACGGCACTTCCTTGCAGACAATAGAATAAATGGCATAGTAATGTATCCAAAATTCTGTCAAACTTATCGAAGTCGTCATATCAGCCGGTAGACGTCCCACATGTCAGCACAACTGTCAAATTTCATATGACTGAAATTGCGTGAATACGAATATTTTTTTTACATCCAAAGCTTCTTTTTCCATTATCTAAAAAAAATTATAACATTACTAATTTTCGCCCCACTGTTTTGAATATCATGCTAGCTATGTTTTTTTTAAAAAATTTACTCGTCAGCCGCACATCATTTTTAGGGTTCCGAAGGGTAATTAGCGGAACCCTATTACTAAGGCTCCGCTGTCCGTCCGTCCGTCCGTCTATCACCAGGCTGTATCTCATGAACCGTGATAGTTAGACAGTTAGACAGTTAGACAGACAATTTTCACAGATGTATTTCTGTTGCCGCTATAACAACAAATAATAAAAAAACAGAACAAAATAAATATTTAAGGGGGCTCCTATACAACAAACGTTATTTTTTTGCTCGATATTTATAACGGCAACTGGTAGACGCTTAAAATATTCACAAAATGTTTAGTTATATCGTCAAACAAATAATTAAATTAAAATAAAACAAATATTTAAGGGGGGCTCCCATACAACAAACGTGATTTTTTTGCCATTTTTATAATGGTACGTAACCCTTTGTGTGCGAGTCTGACTCGCACTTGCCCAATTTTATTTTAGACCCCACAAAGGTTACATCGTAAGGACATTGTCTAGTATTTGCTATAATATGTACAGGCCGATATTTTGGGGTAATGTCGGTGAAAATGTGAGCTCGACGAAGCAAATAACGAGGGAAACTCCCACGGTTTCACGGGATTTCTGAAGCGTTATTTATTGATTTGAGGAAGGAAGCATTGAGAAGTATGAATTCGATAGAAATGTATAAACATCGAAGTAATTGCCCATCTCCATCCGTCCGGCTGTCTGTTTCTTTTCTATACCTACGCTTGTATTTTTAGATCTGTGTACAAAAAAAAATATGTAGGCTTATGTTTTTTCTACGAAACAAAAAAAAACATTTTTAATATTTTTGTGCCCAAAAACAAAATACTTAAACTTTGTGTAATACAGAGCATAAATTTTCGTTTATGTGTTTTTGTGACATTTTTGTTGTTTACCAGATTATTAAAACACATAGTTACATACTGAAAGAGTACCAATGTAAGAAGTACCAATGTAAACCTCAGAAGTATATTTAATTTGAATTAATAAGTTAGGTAAATGTATACCTTGTATGTGAGAAAGGGTTTGCTAAATGGCATTTCGAACACACGTAAATTTGAGTTTGTCAAGTCGTGTGTAGTTTGAGAAACACTCTGGACTATTTAAACTTAAAACCTACTTATAAAAGCTTTTACTAGTATGGCGGGAATGCATTCATTCAAATCATAAATATTTAAGTTTCTTATATTCTTCATAAAACTTTGTCTAAAAATATCTAGGTTAAGATGGATTCTTGGAATGGAATACTAAGGCCGGCCGTATACTATGAGAAATTTCCGATAAAACGAAAAATTCTCGTACGCGCCGGACAAGGACTCCGTGTATACATTTCGTCAGGAGAAATTTTGTGTGTGTAACAGTGTACGCGACTTACTTTAAAATAAATGCAAGAATTGCCTCTTTGGGGAGCGGGCTTCAGGACGATCCCGCCTGATCTCGGTGGGACCTCCAAAATGTTAAGGACTGCAGGCTGTTGCAGTAGAGGTGGATGTGTCGGGATGGTGAGGTGTTGTTACCTCGGTATCTCTCCGTCCCCGCTCAGGGCCTGTCGGGATGCTTTGCTGCGGTATGGTTGGGACCTCCAGACAGCTGATGCCATCGCAGGTTGCGCTAGTCGGCGGTGACGTCCTCTTTTTATATTGATAAGGTGTCACACAGTTGATTATGCACTGTAGTCTAATAGTAGCTCCGCGGAGCGTATTCGGTTATTGCCTATAGGCGTCGGAACGGCGGACGGCGCTGCACTTTCTACAACAAGCGTATAACCGCTTACTTCGGCGGGCGTGGATTCAATGAGCTGAGTAACCTTGGAAATCCCTTTCCTTAACGGCGTCTTCGGTAGGTCGTATAGTCATGTGCATTAGCTAGCGGGTTCCGTATAATTATATCAGTTATTACGTACGGTCGGTAGTTGGGGTATAGGGAATTAATTAATTTATGTATAAAATAAATGCGAGTAAATTTGAGTCGAATTTTAGCGAATAGTCCAGCGCGTATGAGAATTGTCGTATCAGAAATTTTCCGTAGTATGCGGCCTTAATACCCACGATCCGCTTAGAGTGCGTAATAAAACATTTCCTCGAAACCATACAGCTCTTCCCACGCAATGTCGCAAAACGGGCTTTATCATGCCAAATATCATATTTTCTTTTTCAAGATTTACTTTGACTCTGTGACTGCCAGAGGGTTCCAAAGCCAAATCATAGAATCGGAAACCTTACAGCTTCGTAGCGCCGTATTAGTTGCGTTTACGTACACCTAAGTAAACGACGCATCGATTGTAATGAAATTTTACAGAGAGATGTCTTATGTCAGCCGTTATACAGTTTTGTAATAAAATTTAGAAAGTTCTAATTATGATTTTCTAAATGCGTCCTTTACAGTTTCCTAATTAGTAAACTTTTACCCGGCTCCACCTGCGCCGTGCTAAGTTCAGTTACCCGCGTGCAATTATTGCGACAACTAAGTAAGGAACGAGTTGCTGTAGCTATAGTACGTTTACGTGGAATTATGTTTAAGTTATGCCTGATGGAACTTTTGAATTATCCGGGATGAAAAGAAATCGGATGCTCAAGTGGATGCTCCGTTGCAACGTGACGAAAGGACAAACAAAAAAAACACATATATATAAGAAATACTTAGTTTATGACACAATTCATTCAGCTTGTATATCGCAGTGAAACTAAAAACTCATCGGTACTAATTTTCAACTTCATTTCATCTAAGATGCTAAATAATTTCCGGCTTTGATATACTCAGTTCAGACGCGGCTCAGGAAGCATTTCAGTTTCTATTTCATTTATTTGCTACGAAGCGCTACGCCGTAGACGTCTACACAAGTCTATATCATTCTAAGCTTGAATTATTCTTATACAAATAAACATTTTGGAAAAGAAACAGACTATGTGTAGTATATGTTAAAGAAGAGACTGACTATTACATAGTTAATTTTTCTATTATCATTGCTATAATGGATATACATGATATAATATTTTAATTATGAAAAACCGTATTTAAAACCTAACAATAAACTCAAGCTTATAATTTTTAATCACCTATTTAATAATATTTAACTGGGTGAGATGATTGGAGTTTATTTCATACCCATTTTATATATAAGGGAGGACAAAATGAATAACTTTTTCAAAAAATTTAATAATTAATTTTTAATTAAATTATTCATACGTACACGTATAATTTCAGCGATATAGTCCTAAAGTGAGACAGACAGATAGACGGACGGAAATAGTGAAACTATAAGGGGTATTGCAATGGCAAAGCAATATTGAATGTCTAATTATTTTTTTTTGTTTAATTTTATTATTGTTATTTTCGTTTAAATGTTTATTATAATTTCTATACTTTATAAAATTGAATATTTTGACATACCAAAATTATGCAATGACTTATAACATTGTCATGAATAAAATCTGTATCTGTATCTGTCTACAGAACTCTAAAAGAACGGGACACCTGGCAACGTTTTATCGACGTAATTCAAATATTTCTTTTAATTTTCTTTTCCGAACAGAACTCATTTGTTGGCTCAAATTATGTTGTCACCCAACCTTAGTCTAGCCGAAGTCACGAAGTGCTGCTCAGTTTCCTATTCAGGTCATTGACTTGCACATTTAATATGTCTGTGGAGGTCAGCCCACCCTGACTTATGCCACAGTTGTCAGTTTGATATAGCTTTTCCCCAATTTATTTGTTTACTTTATCAATATGCTAACTAGTTACCTGTCTGTTGTTTTTTTGCGTTCGTATTGATCACGACTTTGAAATAAAGTACGAATTCGAACTTTTTTAAAAAATATATTGAAGTTTAGCTATTCTGATAATGTCGAATCCGAAATTTCTCGAACGCAAACCGCTCGAACTATTTTGAGTGTTCCGGACGGTTCGAGGCTATATCTCGCATTCGAATCATAACAATTTTTGATTGATATTGAGTGTAAGCGACGCACACCAAACGCTCAATTTTGGCTTTAGGTATAGGTACTTTTTATTTAGTAATGAGAATAGTAATAATCCCTGTTCAATTAAAATAGCAACCTAAGTCAGAAATGTACATATTGTACATATCACCATCTATCTATCAAAGATAAGTTCCCTAGTCATTTTGTGTCTATGATGTAAATACACTTATGAAATTTGGCACGCCTCTTTGCCTTTGTGGGCTTCCATAAGCTAAAATATGAACATAGCGCAATTCTTATAATATTACATACATACGGGTCGAATTGATAAACTTGGTTTTTTGTAGTCGGTTAAAGAAAAGCGGCCGATTGCGTGTGGGCTTACACGAATATACACGCATTGAGTTTAGGTTCCGTAGATGAGAATGGGGATATCTAAAATAACTTATAAACCGATTTTGTTTTGTCAGCAAATAACTCGCTATAAGTTACTTAGAAACTACCATTTTTTTTCAAAATCGGTGCAAAGACTGTAAGATAAGAAAGAACGGACATGACAAAATTATAAGGGCATTTAAAAAGTATAAAAACTTAGAAATTTGACATTATTTATAATAGGGGCGTTTTTTTGACAAGCATTTTGCGTATTGAATGCGCTCAATGCTGTCTATGCGTATATTCGATCTTTCTGTTGACCAAAAAAGAATGCGCTATGACGTCACTTCCGGACAGCATTCAACGCATTGGCTACACATGCTCGGGAGGTAGAGTAGTGGATGCGCTGTCAAATAGTGAACGGCCATATGTTTTGTTTACATTTGGTGAACAGAACGATTTAACTCGCGATTTAAAAACCTCAGGCCTATTTAATATAATTATTGCAAAATAGTATAAATTGGCAGTAGGTACGTAAATCAGTGTTAAATTAATTAATAAAACATTAAGTTCTGATTCGAACTAGACACTCTGAAAAATGTTTATAAAAGCAATAAAATATCGTAGAACATCACTACCAGAAAGACCCGCATCGATCATACGACTTTGTTGCTCACGACATTTATATATTGCTTTCTAGACACGGTCCTTGTTGCGACTCCGAGGAACATTGAAAGTAATGTATATTGCTTGTATTTTGATACTCTAAGATATTGTTTATCAATGACAGTTTTGATTTTAATTTTTTCCTTATAATTATGTAAAAGCTTATAATTATGTATTCTTCTACTTACCAATCAAAAGATATTCTTCCTTTTGACACATTTATTACCTGGCTTCAGCTCTGCAAGTAATTACTGAACAAGAAGGAATTTTAAATATTTTTGCGTAGCTACACACAGCGATGAAGTCCGCTAGTAATTAAATGACAGATTCGCGAGTTTCGGAGTAAATTGAGCGTCTGCTCAACATTGTGGCACGCTCGCCGTGCTTACATTTCATTTCTACGGTACCCCGTCTTATAATGTTCTGTGTTTGTTTCCGTCACTTGGGAGGAAAACGTGAAACGTCAATGGATGTTGGAAGTTGGACAACATGAAGTAAAATAATTTGTGACAGCGATAGCAATGACAGCCTTAACAGCTGACAGCGTCTGCCATCATGTAGCAGCTGATATGATGATAATGGTGAACTTTAATCATGTTTTCATTCGCCTCTTTATTAATTTTGTATATAATTTTGTTTATTGTATAATTAATTAATTAGCCTTGAAAATGGTAGTATGTACTGAGCAAGTTACAGAAAAACCAACCTAAAGTATTGCACACATGTCGCGGCGACACCGATTGACCTCTGATCTATACTAATATTATAAAGAGGAAAGATTTGATTGTTTGTTTGTTTGTATTGAATAGGCTCCGAAACTACTAGACCTATTTGAAAAATTATTTTACCATTAGAAGCAGACATTATCCCTGATGAACATAAGCTACTTTTCACCGCGGAAAATGCTTCATTCCTACGGGAAGACGGGTAATAGGATAACGGGTAGTAAGAATTTTCCTTCCGTACTTATCTTCTAAACATACATAACTTCTAAACGGCTGAACCGATTGGGTTAAAATTTTATATTGGTATTTCAAAATACAATTGGACCCAGTAGGTGGCGCTTCTGTCGGTATGTCAATTACTGAACGGCTTGACCGATTACGTTGAAATTTTGTATGTGTATTTCCACACGATTGTATTATGCCATTAAGGAGGAAAATTTGATTGTTTGTTGCCGTAAGAACCTACGCCGATAACGAAATTTAGCGCGGGCGAAGTCGCTGGCAGAAGCTAGTATCCTATACACACGGAAACCTAGTCAGGAGTTAGTGATCAAACACAAACTCGCAATTTCAGTTTATAGAAGGACCTTTTAGGACTTTTCAGTATGAGTAATGTTTTTAAGTTGTAATTTGTGAGTTTTATGTAGCTACATCATTTTAAAAGAAATAAATAAAAATATCAGCTGCTGCACCCACTGCTGGACATGGCCTTCTCTATAAATTTCCAAAGAAAACGTCCAGCTACTTCCAGCGACCCAAACTAGGTCGTCGTCAGTCCACCTAGTTGTTAGTTGTTCGTTTCACATTACATTTTTTACTGCTAATAGTGTCATAGTCATCAACTCATCATCACTGGCAGGCAACACACATACGTCTGAAGTATGCTGAATGGAATGATATGACTGATGTTGTTTCCCGAAACCTTATTTGCTAATTTCCGGCTATTTTTCCAAGACCGGAAACCTACAAATTATTGGACAAGCGACTCCTTACGGTGGTTTTGCCCATGTTATTTACGTCACGATTTACATTTTAAGTTCTGCAAGTACCTAATATCTTTAACTATAGTAATATATAAATCAATGTTAACTATAGACATTTCGCTTCTCAAACCGAGTTATTATTATAAAGCGCTATTTATTATAATTATATAAACACACTAGCTTTTGCCAGCGGCTTCGCCCGCCCTAAATTTGGTTATCGGCATAGGATTCTTACGGTAACTCCTCAATTATAGAAAAAAACGTACAAGGAGAAAATACTTTTTAATTATACGTACCGCTCTTCACCCTCATGACTGCCCGCCGGCTTTGCACATCATAAATGCGCGCGCAGTACTTGATCATTATTTTATTTTAAAACGGCGATATCTCTAAGATATTCATTGAAATCGAATGATGTAAATGGCAATTATGTTTAAAATCAAATACTTGTGTTAAATAAAGTATTTATTTGGATAAAGATTAATATCCTGTTTATAAAAACACCTTCGCAAATAATGCATTATTTTAGAACAAATTTGGTTAGCATAAAAAAGTTTATATATTAGGTCGACTTTTTTAAAAACTTTTACAGGGGAACAATTCTGTCATACATTTGTATGTCATCTATATTTGTTTTTGCGAAAGTTTAACCGTTTACGCAGCGCACGCAGCTGAAGCTCTCAAAAGGGTAAAAAAAACCCGATTTTAAAACATTTTTCATTGGCACTCCCCTCCTATTGGCCTAAGCGTGATGATATATATATAGCCTTCCTCAATAAATAGGCTATCTAACACTGAAAGAATTTTTCAAATCGGACTCGTAGTTCCTGAAATAAGCGCGTAAAAGCAAACAAACTCTTCAGCTTTATAATATTAATATAAGTGTAGATATGCATCAGTAAATATAAGTGTAGATATGCATCAGTAAATATAAGTGTAGATATGCATCAGTAAATATAAGTGTAGATATGCATCAGTAAATATAAGTGTAGATATGCATCAGTAAATATAAGTGTAGATATGCATCAGTAAATATAAGTGTAGATATGCATCAGTAAATATAAGTGTAGATATGCATCAGTAAATATAAGTGTAGATATGCATCAGTTAATATAAGTGTAGATATGCATCAGTAAATATAAGTGTAGATATGCATCAGTAAATATAAGTGTAGATATGCATCAGTAAATATAAGTGTAGATATGCATCAGTAAATATAAGTGTAGATATGCATCAGTAAATATAAGTGTAGATATGCATCAGTAAATATAAGTGTAGATATGCATCAGTAAATATAAGTGTAGATATGCATCAGTAAATATAAGTGTAGATATGCATCAGTAAATGCCCCTGAATCCACATAAATATTAGAAATGCGAAAATGATGCCTGAGGAGAGGCTTTTTTGTGTGTGTTCTACCGCTTGTATAAAGGGTGGTAGTTTGAGGAAATGTTCGAAATGATACCCACAGCTACTTCCTTCCATCGCATCGCTCACCATCGGCAGGAAATTTATCCACACACCTTAGAACCTAGATACGCGAATGCTTAGGTTTTGGAATGAACTGCCAAACAAGGTTTTCTCTAAGGACTACAGTATGGGGTTCTTCAAGAAAGAAATTATTAGATTCTTAAAGGGTCGGTAACGCGCGAGTTGCAAGCGTCCATAGGCTGCGGTGACCGCTTAGCATCAGGCGGACCACAATCTTGTTTGCCACCTTAGTGGTATACAAAAAAAATTTAAATTTTTTCTGTCTATCATTTACCTTTTGAACGTTTAAACCGCTGTACCGAGTAAGATGAAGATTGGCATATAAATAGTTTGCCGGGGGAGGACATAGGTTACATCGAAATGTCTAGCGTGATTCGTTTTTTTTTCTATAATTGAGGTTGCCGTTGAAATTTTACTCCGATAACCGAATTTAGGGCGGGCGAGCCGCGGGCAAAAGTTAGTTATTAAAAAACCAAATTTTTATTAAAGTAATATAAGTTATGAAATCTACAAAAACCTTAGTTAAGTATTTCATAATAAAAAAATATACTTTGTGCGACAAATGTGATGATAACACATGTTTATAATTATTGCACCTAAAATATTAATTAGTAAAAACATAATTCAGATTCATCATAACTTGTAAGCGGCGAGGTAGAAATCAATTTTTTTTTCATAAAGCACCTAACATAGACATAGAGTACTGGGCAGAGCATTTCCTAGCCAGCTGTGAAAAAAGGCCCTAAAAGTGTGACAGAAAAGAAGACTTTCTTTGATTCCTTGTGTTTATACAAGAGACTAAGGATTTGCTTTGTCTTTTTCTAAAGGATGCTCGATCTTGTAAGGCTATTGCGCAGCGCATAGGACAGATTACAGAACTCGAAGTCTAAGGCAACTAACAATATTTTTCTGAATAAAAAAAAATCCTCCTACAATTAATGTGTTGGTATCAAAAGAACTAGTATTTTATTCTTTAGAAAGTAGTCACTTATTTTATATATAAGCAGAATTTTTTACCTCGATCTCGAGAGATATCAATCGCTAAAGTTAATCCTGCCTACCGACTAAAACTAAAACTCAAAACTTTTTTATTCAAATACACTTTTAAACAGCACTTTTAAATCGTCAGCTAAATTATTAATTTTAAAAAATTACAAAATTTTCACCAGCTCGGAATGATTTACGAGAACAACCGGCAAGAAACTCAGCAGTTAATCTTTTATATTTTTTAGACTACCTACGACTACACACAGAAGTCGATCGCTAACATTAATCCTTTGTCTAACGACTACCTACGACTAAATACAGAACCCTAAAAATCCCAAACATTTTAATGTTGACTCAACTGCTTCCCTGCTGCCTCCCACACGTAACCTTTCCTCATGTCCAGTTCCATTACATTTATTTTTTTTAACTCATAAAAAAGCCATAATTTTTTGAAATAACGTCGGCCGCGAATGTCGTTGTAACCGGCGTCTCGTATGGATATAATGACACGCAAAAACCCTCGAGAAAAAAGATTTTGTTAAAATCAAAAGATGTTCGCCTAAAGGTAAAGACTTTCTTCATCTTTTTTCCGTCGTACGGCCGTAACGGGGTCCGCAATTATGTTGTATCCTTTAATACAACGGTGTATGTAATCGATTAAAATTCGACTTAAGGATACACTAGTGTCGCCACCTGTAGTAAGTTTAAGTCCATTGGTTACATCAATATAACTAATCTTGCCAGGCTAACCATTGTCATTTTTAGACAATATTATTTCCGTTTTATTTTGTTTTATTAATGAATTGAAAAAATTATATGGTGTAGCATAAACAATAGGCAGATTATGGTAGTATGTAGCATAAACAATACGCAGACGATGGTAGTATGGAGCATAAACAATACGCAGACGATGGTAGTATGTAGCATAAACAATACGCAGACGATGGTAGTATGTAGCATAAACAATACGCAGACGATGGTAGTACGTAGCATAAACAATACACAGACGATGGTAGTATGTAGCATAAACAATACGCAGACGATGGAAGTACGTAGCATAAACAATACGCAGACGATGGTAGTATGTTACTAGTTTGCTAAGCGTAAGGGGATACAAACTACCTCATATGTTAATCAGAGCGCATCAGAGTCTACTTACAATAAACATGCATCCAGTGATAGGTGCCGTTTTACTGATCATACTCAGAAGACCCAGATGCTATCCCTTAGTAAGGGACATTACATGTCAGTCAATTTGTGAGTCTTTTTACTCTAATTCTCGGTGCTAATTTGACTGCCACGTTTTTGTAGCGCTTCTTCGTGTTTGGCGAGAATCTGACTGTTGCATATTGACTTCTATGCAATCATTAGAAAGCATTACACCATACTATCAAAACGCCTTCGTGGTGGCTCAAACAACGTTTTGATGGCATTGGTTAATAAATTCTTCCCTATCTTTACCAGCCTCATATGTCCCCACTGTTGGGGCACGACCATTGGGCCATAATCTACACGCGGGCCCTGTACGGTTTGTGTAATTCACATACCTTTGTCTTTTTCTTACGTATGCAGGCATTTCCTTGCTCAGTACTTAAAAAGTAGGTAAGCAAAACGACTCAGTGGTACACCCCAGGTTCGAACCTCTGCTCCTTAGGATGCAAGGTAAAATCGAAATCAGTTGGCTACAACTGTCTTCCTATAAAGGAGCATAATACGGTTAAATTGTCGCTCGTTACTACGTTCCCACTGCTTTATTTACTGTTATTATGCGAGTGCATCCTTCAGAGATTACAAATTATTTTTGTTTAATTATAGACTACAAGACTCAATTATTCAAAATAAACATTTACCCTCTAAATCTTTTTTCGCGTGACCGTCTACTTATTATTTTCTAAAAATGTCTAGTGTTATAATTTCAGCGAATCGACTTAAAATTACATATATTATTACTATTTATCAGAAGTCTAAATATAGACTTCGACGTAAATATTTATATCCAATTATCGCAGTGTGGCAAGCCAGACGGAGTCCGACCAGATAATCTGACGGGGTATACAATACGTCGGGCGGGGTGGTGCTAATTTTGGCGGGGGTTCACATTCCGGTGATACAAAATGTAGCTGCAGCGTAGCGACCCTTGTGCATGTAAAAAGCGGGAGGCAGGTTGGTTTGTCACGATGTGCCATATTACTAATATGAAGCAGCAATGACCATTGTTTATTTGTTTTAAATATTTCCTTAAATTCATTATGCTACCATACTATTACTACCATTACAAAGCTGTAAAGCATTCATGCGTATATATATTCTTCGGCAACCTACGAGAAGGTACCACCAGGTTAGGTAATATCTAGTATTAAAAGAAATACTAAACCGACAAATTTGTCGTTGCGATGTGCAGACATAGCTCTTATAACAGAATAAATAATATGTTATTATTATTACAATAGTGTATTTGATAATAATAAAACATGTTACAATTATCTAGAAATAAGTCCAATTCGCACTGGGCTGGATTTTAAAATGGTTTTTTATAACCCTTTTTTTATTAAAACTTAAAATATTTTGTAAGCTATGAGGACAGGCAAAACCGAAAACTCATTTCTATTCTCCGAGCCACTTTCGCACTGCAAAGATTACATCCCGCTGCATAGCGGAGCTAAAGGCGCATATATTACTTAAATAGTAGTAATATAAGCCTGTGGATGCTTTTAACACTATGGGCATTACTTGAGTGAATTTCCTCACAGCTCGTTTTTGAATTGAATCTAAATTTGAAGTTAGTTTCCAGGTCAACTCGTGTAGAGCTACCTCACCTTAACTCTCATACTTCATGTGGGGTCTGACGCTTATGATGTAGAATAAACTCTTTGCCAAGGTTTTTTCTAGAACCTACAGAATATGGCTCGATTAGATGATTAGTCTGTAACGTGTGAGTAGCAAACGTCCATTCGCTATGGTGACCGCTTAGCATCGGGCGGCCCGTATGTTTGTTTGCCACCATAGTGGTGTCAAATAAAAAGGCAACTCATAAAGTACTAACCTTTTCTCCTTAGTAAAGTACTTCGTTCCTCTGTTGGGTAAAGCAAGTTTCTAAGGCTTGGTTCTAAATGATGGAACTTGGCGTCGCTGAAGATGTCAGCACCAAGGAGCCGAATGCTTTTAAATGTATTCTGAAATTATAGAACTACAGCGAATAGGGTTACCAACTGTCAATTTTTAAACTTGTTTCATAGTTACGTTGAAGTGAACCAAGTTTTTAAATACCGAGGGCACGATGGTCTAGCTAGATTCTCGACACAAGTTTGACTTTCTTCCACAACGAAACGCAGGATGTTCGCATAGCCTGTAAAATGAGAGTCCATGACGTCGATAAAAAAAAACGTTATGATAAGCATAAAAACAGCGTAGGGAGACTGCACACAGAGTTTTGCGGGGCACCAGTGTTAAAGTCCAAGCTGTCAGATCAATTACCGTCAACTTCGGCTCGCATGCGTCGGTGTCCTTTACATTTATCATGGTATTAAAATACATCACCTCTAATTTAAATGGAAAACAGTCTATGATTTAAGTGACGCAGTTATCGTTCCAAAGACAGTAAACTTCCTTTACTACGCCATCAAGCGGCTAATTGCTCCCGCCCGCGCCCTGTGCTCCGATTTGCCGTCATTTGCCGGCCGTCTGCGGGAGACGTCGTAAAATTGATTTGTACACAGTGTTTTGGTAAAGCATCACATTATGATTGGAAAATATTTAATAAACAACGTAAAGTAACTAAAGGAAGGAGTGTGCATAATCAAACGTAAAAATAACTTCATTATTTCCTTTGGGAATGTCACTCTATCTTGGACCAAAGTTTTCTATGCAATATATGCAGTAATAATGCAGTCTAATTAATCAACTAAAGTTAAAAATACTTCTCAATGACAAATAAAATTTGGTTTTTTACTGTAAAGATAGGTACATTAGCTTGGGTAACGCAAAGGAGAAACACTAAGGACAAAGTTGTCCAATTTATGAAATTCTTCGCGATTTGTTAACCCAATCGGCTTATGCCTTCTCATATTTCTTAAGGGTATTCCAGATAATAAGCTCCCACTTCAGTGATGCACAGTGCGAAGTCGCCTTTATCCATCTAATAGGCATTTATTTATCTTAACATTTTAAAATGATACAATGCGGGACACGATGTCGACTAGATGTGCCTAGTGTAAGTTTTAACCATTACTAATCGTTAGCGTAGACGACATATATTGTGATAATTCAATGTCAACATAGTAACATATAAATATATATTTTAATATAGTATATAAAACCAAGTAAAATAACATAAAAAATAGTATAGTAAAATATAATTTGTATAGTATAGTATATTTTATTGTAAGTAGTAATAGTAATAAGATAGTAAAGTTAAAGAGTATTTCTCCGTTCATTCATGGGCAAAAGTATTTATTCTACAGTCAGTAAGTGTAAGTAGATATTTTACCCGAATACTAGTATAGTATTATAGTACCTGGAAACCCAGCTTTCTCGTTTCTTTTAACAACGCCATCTATTGTTATTGTGTTGCTGTGTCGGTACAACCGGTTGGGTTGTGGAATGAGCTCCCTGCCAACGTTTTCTCTAAGGACTACAGTATGGGGTTCTTCAAGAAAGAAGTTATTGGATTTTTGAAGGGTCGGCAACGCGCGAGTGATACTTCTGGTGTTGCAAGTGTCCATAGGCCACGGTGACCGCTTACCATCAGGCGGACCGTGTCCTTGTTTGCCACCTTAGTGATATAAAAAAAAAATAGTTTATCATAGCCTGAGAAGACGGATCAAACGAAGTTTTTTAAAACTGAAGCCTATAGCTAGATCGATTCATCGCCCCCGAAACCCCCAGCATGCTCAATTTCATGAAAATTTTTGGAGCCGTTTCAGAGATTCAGATTATATATATACACTCCCTCTGTAACCCGGCGAAAGTTGGTTCCGGCTCGCACTTAACAGATCAAGATAAAAACTATCCTTCTTTCTCTTCTACTTAAAAGTTCAGTCATCAATCAGAAAATCGGTTCAGTAGGTTAGGAGTCCATCGCGGTCAAACAACGTGACACGTAATTTTTATATTTATAGATATACGAGAATTGCTCGTTTAAAGGTATTATATAGATAGCCTGTGTCTATAGGTATCACATTTACTTCTTTCATTAGCATTGGGCTCAATAAATCTGATGAAGGATCAGAAATAATATTTATCACAAAATAACAGTAGGAGAATTTATAGTTTAATTTGGCTAATGTGTAGTTTGAACTTAGTCGTGGCGAAGCGTAGATAGAGGACAAGATATCGCGTGGCTGGCAATGACACCGCCATGCGCCATGACACCGCCATGCGCCATGACACCGCCATGCGCCATGACACCGCCATGCGCCATGACACCGCCATGCGCCATGACACCGCCATGCGCCATGACACCGCCATGCGCCATGACACCGCCATGCGCCATGACACCGCCATGCGCCATGACACCGCCATGCGCCATGACACCGCCATGCGCCATGACACCGCCATGCGCCATGACACCGCCATGCGCCATGACACCGCCATGCGCCATGACACCGCCATGCGCCATGACACCGCCATGCGCCATGACACCGCCATGCGCCATCAATTTTTTCGTAGATCCATTTATTTTAAGAACCTTTAAAATCTTTATCAAAAAAACTCGGTAGTTTTGTAATTATTGCTAAAATAAATAAGACACGATTTTTGAATTTAAAACGCGATTTTATTAATAGAATCAGGCGTTGCTTTGAGGAAATTCATCATTATGATAACTGAGGAGGACATACGAGGTGCACTCCTACACATGTGTATGGTGTACTTCTGTACGTAAGTGCTACTTAATTGTAAAGGTATAGACCAAGTTTTTTGAAAAGCAGGCGCTAACCCACGTTAACCTCCCGTAATAATAGAACGGCTCTATTTAATAAAATGCCTAGTCGTTATATAAAACAGTGATTTAATATCAAATACTAAGGTCTACGGTTGAAGTTGTAAAAAAATTATGGTTTCTAAGTTAACACAAAAAAAACGGGTTGCACTGCAGAAGTGTAAACTTGAATATTAACTATTTATTTTTTCCTATACTAGCTATTTACTTCCCATCACTTCGTACTTAAGAATTTTCAATCAGGTCACGTGTCCTGAAGCGAGTTCCGTCTTACGAATTTTCAATCAGGTCACGTGTCCTGAAGCGAGTTCCGTCTTACAAATTTTCAATCAGGTCACGTGTCCTGACGCGAGTTCCGTCCTACGAATTTTGGATCAGGTTACGTGTCCTGACGCGAGTTTAACATTTTTACCCGTCACACAAAAATACGGCCGAAATACGGAATTTTTGTAGCCTATTTTGGCATTCACCAATAAATCAAAACCTATGGGGTACTTTCCGTTGACTGAATCATGAAATTTGGCAAAAAGCAAGTTGTTACATCATTAATGTAGGAAAACACCCAAAAACTGATAATTAAGGCATACACCTGTAAGACTTGGTCTCATGGTGGAAGAACTATCTACATACGAGTATAATAACTGTGTACAAATCCCTCGGTGCGTGAGCCATACTCACACTTGGCCGGTTTTTTGTTAGTCAAGTGGTTCCTCCCGCCAGCTAAGTGGTTATTTTTGGATATGTGACAAAAAAACACTGCAGCAGTATATACAAAGCTCAAAGGAAAATCATCAATCCTTAGCAGACTTTACAAGTTAACGAGATGCACCCGGTTTCCGGCTCTTGGACTATATTGTTTATAAAAGACAAATATAGGTATATCTAAAACTCGTGGTTGTGGCTCCGGGGATCTGTTTCTATCCACATTTAATTTTAGTTTGTTGTGTACTCAACTTGATTAAAGCTTTCGACGGATTAAACTTAATATTCGTCGACCAACTATTTACAATAAGAATGTTAAAATTGACTTTGAGTTGTTTCATTTATTCCCTACTTCATCTTATAATAATACTTGATCCGAATCACAATAGATATTTGGATTAGTTAGTTAGGTATTTTATTTATTATGTTTTTTTGTACCTTATATTTAACAGACAGTCAAATAGTGCAGTGGATCGTTGGGCTGCCAAGTCAAAGATTCCGGGTACGATTCGGCAAGGAATATTGTTATGTACAATTCATAGGAACCGGCATGATGAATTTCAGGGAGGGCATCTACGTGCTACATTAGGGAAGGCATCTATGTGCTACATTAGGGAGAGCATCATCTACGTGCTACATTAGGAAGGGCATCTACGTGCTACATTAGGGAGGGCATCTACGTGATATATTAGGTATAAACTTAATTTGACGACCTTTCTACTAAAAAGTGCTAAAATTTTGAAAAACAACGTCAAAATAAAACAAATTATGAAACTTTTACGTCAGCTTTTAAAATATTACTAATTAAAATTTAATTTGTTTTTGAATATTATTTTTTAAGCAAGCGCACCCCCTTCCCGGTGTCCATGTGTACATTTTGTAAAAGTTGTTTCTTCTCCGGTTTGTGCCCGGTGCGGTGATACACTCACTACCTATCACATTTGTACTCAAATCACGATGCAAAGAAGAAATGCAGAACCATTTATAATAAGCTCTGTAGCGCCTTAAATCATTTGTAACTGGAATTTAATTATTTTTTTATTTGTTCCAGCTACAGATCGAGCCGGGTGGCGGCGAGGCCCCCGGGCCCCCGAGCAACAACAACGCGGAGGCGGCGGGGGCCCACCCGACTTCCCCCTGCGACGACAATCACAACGCACCCCTGCCTCTGCCGCTCGCCACCCCTCGAGGGACCCCCCTCACACCTGCTGGTCAGTATGAAATACTTAATGGATCCCCAAAAGTTTACCAAAGCAAAGTAATTCTTTCGTCGCCAAAGGGGTCACCAAAAATTCACTTAGGTACTCGCAGAAATCGTCTTCAGCTATATTTTGGACGTCTGGAATTATTTAGTTTATTAGGAAATTCAATAGTACAGGCTGGACCGTCATATGATGTCTTCTTTCCGCGAACGGCGCGGCTGTACCCAGATAATATATGGAATTTAAATATTCCTGAGTGTCCATAAGTCCAAAACTACATGTTCGCTAGTGGGAACCAACATGTAGATCGTTGAGCTGCCTTTGGTTGATTGTGATTTACTGTTATCATAAGAATCTCTCATAACTCAGAAGAATAAAGCCCATCACACACGTAGCTATATACAACTCTGAAATATATTTATAGCTGCGTGTGTGGTAATTTAAAGCTAACTACTTAAACCACTCAGGTAGCAAACAAGTACACGGTCCGCCTGATGGTAAGCGGTCACCGTGGCCTATGGACGCTTGTAACACCAGGGATATCACTCGCGCGTTGCCGACCTGTCAGAAATATAATATTTTTTTTCTTAAAGAACCCCATACTTTAGTCCTTGAAGAAAACCTTCGTAGGGAGCTCATTCCTCAACCCAAGCGTTTGCGGGAGGAAGTTTCTCTGAAACCGCATTGTACGCGACCATTTCGGTTCAAAATTGTGAGAATGAATTCCCTGCCGATGGCGAGCGGTGCGTTGGTAAAAATTTTCTCCTTAGACTTAAGGGTTCGATACGGCAAGTGAGTTTGGGATCGTCGACAATTCTCACAGCACGTCGTTGAACCTAGTCAAAAGGGCCTAGCTGTTATCTGGGTGCACCCGTCCAGAGATGGCAGCAGAATATCATATGGGGCCGAACTTGCGACTTGTAAAGCAGTAACCTTTGCCCGGACGTGAAGTACTGCTTCGCTCAGTTTTTGGTCGCCAACTTCACCGTGTCTTGCAAATGATCTCGGAACTGAACATTGCTAGAGATGTCAACACCAAGGATCCCAATACTCTTGGAGTTGGAGAGGGTAGTGTTCTGGAATTGTGGGACTACAGTAAATGGGGTTTTCTTACCGGTGAACGCGCAGACTTGTGTCTTTGAAGGGTTGAATCGGACCAAGTTTTCCCGTGTCAAGTCAGAGAACTCGGACACAGTGGTCTCTATTTGAGACACAATTTATCCGCGGTTTTCTTCCACAACGGAACAAGGGATGCTTGCACGACCCTTATAATAAGCGTCTCCAGTACTGGAGATACATATCATGTCATTGATATGCAGTAGAAAAAACGTAGCATTGATGTCCATGCTATCAGAGCAACCACCGTCAACTACGGCTCGTATGCGTTTCCCGGACAAAAAGCTAGTCACCCATTTACCCTCGGGCACTCCGTAAGATGGCAACTTCGATAGCAGCCCCGCTGCCAGACCCGATCGAACGCCTTCGCTATGTCCAGGCTACATGCCAATGCCTCCCCTGACTCTTAATGGCTAGTGCCTATCGGTGTGGCGAAAGCCATATTGACGGTCGCTGACCAGGTCGTGTTTTTCTAGGTATTTTTGAATCTTTGTATTGATCACACAAAGAGGTAATAGCGATCCATCCCAGTTGCCTACTTATAGTGCCTCACACGACGACAAATAGTTGGCCTAGATGGATCGGGTTGTGTGCATGACATTTGAGTCCGAACGAGACAGTGGTCCGAGGAGCCTAGGAACGCATCCAGACGTGAAGTCAGCAGAAGGTCCAGTAAGGACCTCTATATCTGGTATTCTCGTTGGACAAAGTACCAGCTGAGAGAAATCATAGGTCAGAGCAAATTCATGAGCAGATATCCCTGCGTAGTTATTGGTTCTAGAACTAAGCCACTCACGAGGGCGAGCGTTAAAGTCTCCCAAAATAAGTAGTTCTGCTGTGGGACTTTCTGTTCTTGCTCTAGAACTTTATCAGTCGTCAAACTCAGGAGCGTAAAGAGTCGAGTTACGTCCGTGGCACCGCTATGAGACCTGTATAGGCACGCATAGATACGAGTGTGGCCGCCGTGGTCTCCGCGCACCCGAAATATCTACAGGTCCTTGTCTTCAAGGCTATGAAGGCGGCGACAGCAGATATCCCCCCGGACGAACATACATACACCGACACGATTCACAAAATTGTGCTTAAGTTTGTAGCCGGGATAATGAAGGTATGATGTATCGACCGGGCAGGATATCTGAGTCTTTGTTAAAAAGAGAATGGTCGGCTGCGAAGTTTTAATGTGATGGTGAACTGCGTTAAGGTTGGCGTGAATACCTCTAATATTGCTGAGGTCCACATTGAATATGGATGGAGTAGCCGCTGTAAAAACTTTTTTCCTTTTTTGTTATTTTGCCCATTTTTAAGAAAGTTACTGAGACTTAAAATGAGTATACATTGCACAGACAGTTTAGAGGACAAAAGGTGCGGTACTAGAACTGCCTAAGCTCGACACAGATAATACGGTTGCTGGCACGGCGGGGGAAAGGACCCTTGATTCCTCTCTGTTGTAGTAGCCGGGTCCACCCCGGTCTCCTTTTCCGGCACGACTACTATTTCAGAGACTTTACACAGGTTGGCGGTTCAGCCTTCCAGAGCCGAGATTAAGTAATTCCTGGGTTCGGAAACCCGTTCAACCTGCGGGCGGCCAGCGGTTAGCCGTTTCATAAGGTCTCCTTGTCAGCCGTACCAGCACGCCGCGTCTACGCCGAGCAATGACAGAAACAAGCACCGCCAGCCCTCCGCTGTCCATGCAGCGAATCCTCAAAGAGCTCTGGCAACCTTACTCACCGCCAGGAACACAACACTACTTAATGCTAGTGTTATTATGGCTGCAGTTTTCTGTAAGGCGGAGGTACTTCCCCAGTTCAGGCTTCCTGCTCATTCAAGCAATTACTCGATATGCCCTGCTTTAATTGTCCAGACGGCTTATTGGAGCAAGTATTAGCTGTGCCCTATACCCCTCTGAATTAATAACATGTATCTTTATATTATACATGTATTTAATATGTGATGGGCTTAAGACGTTTGTGTATTACTTTTTATACTTCTACCGATATTATAATCAAAAGATTGATAATTATGTATGTAGGAGGTAGGTGGTACAGCGGATATGACGAAATTACGTAGGTAAAAGTTAACACCGCGCACGAATAAGAATCCTAATATTCTCTACAAATTTTGATGTTTCTTAAGCAATGTCACGTTTAAACCTTGTAGAGCTGGATAGGTGCCTTCTGTATAAACCTTCTTGAAGCTCCAAGTACGTGTCTGAACCTACCGCTATAAAGATATACGACACCCAATTTATGAGGGTATGAGGAACTTGTTTACGCACGTGATAAAAGGCTATAAAGGGGTATCAATTTCCTTTATCTTCCTCATTACCATGTTTATTGTGTGTCGCTGCGCCAATCATCGTAAACACGTCCCAAAACCGTCGCACGTACCTTACTAAAATAAATTCATTATCGGTTATTCTTTTTATTTTATTACCTTATCTTATTTAATTAGTGGATACATTTATTATTTATTTGTACACAATGCTAGTTTATTGTCATAAATGACAGTAGTCGTTAATTCAAATCAGAAATCTTACAGGCGGCTTAAAAAATCTGACCGTCGAGTGGCCACTTGTTCAAAAATATCCACATTCCGATATATCCGCATTGGGCTAGCGCAGTGGACCATGGCCTAAATGTCCTTCCTAGATAGATATGCCTGTGCCCGAGTAGTGAAGACGATAATCTCTGAGGCTAGATTTCCTGAGTGTTGGTTCTTTGAATAAAGAATTTATTATGATTAGTCCTTCTATCTCTTCTCCAGCAATTTGTAAAAAAATCATTGTTTCCCATGTTTTCGTTGGTGTCAAACTCTTAAAATCCCCATTTTGAACTCATCACTCTTTCCAATTCCACTTTCCACACACACATAGTGAAGTATTTTGACAATTTAATTATTGGAACATAACCTCAACTTGTCACCTAGATGTTGCGCAGTCTGCAGTGCGTGCTGTTTAAAGACACTAAGGACAGAGTATCTTCTGTGCTTGTTGACATTTAGGCAGGTTGCCGACTTTAAGCAACATTAAGTCCTTCCCTTTTCTTCAGATTTTAAATGTCACTATTTTATCTCAGTATAGTGTCCACTTCTTATTGCAGCATAACACTACATTGATCGTCTCTCAATTTGCACGTGTTGTATGTTGCCAGAGACAGTATCATTAGTGACGTTAACTGTAGAGGATTCTTATCACCCCCTTACCTTTTTAGGGTTCCGTACCTCAAACGGAAAAGGGAACGCTTATAGATTCACTTTTTTGTCCGTCTGTCTTCCTGTCAAGACCCTTTTCTCAGGAACGCGTGAAGATATGAAGATGAAACTTAGGTCTACGGTCCTTTGAAGAAATCAAGCTTCTAAGTCAACGCATAAAAAAAATACGGCCGAAAAATGGCCATTTTTGTCGCACTTTTTGCTATTCACCAATAAATCAAAACCTATGGGGTACTTTTCGTTCCCGTTGAATCATGAAATTTGACACGAAGCAAGGTCTTGCATCACAAATATAAGGAAAAATTCGAAATTTGTTAATTTGTAGTTATAACACATTAAAAAAAAGTTTGTCTGTCTGTCGTTACTTTGGCTTTTACTCAAGAGTGCGTGGAGGTATCAAGTTAAAATTAATATCGAATACTAAATCTACAGTCACATAAAGCTGTAAAAAAAATCAAGTAAAGTCAAAGTCAATGCAATAAATAAATATGGCCAAAATACGGTCTTTTTTGTCACATATTGTGACACAAATAAATCACATAGAATCAAAAAAATGTTACATCACAAATATAGGAAAGAATCCAAAAACTGATAACTAAGACACAAACCTGTGAGACTTGATCTAACTATCGATACATAGGTATAATAAGTTTGTACGGAACCCTTCGGTGAACAAGCCAGATTCGCTCTTGACCGATTTTTTTACCTTGCCTTACCCTTACGTCGACTAGCAATACAGTTTCGCAGGACTAAAAGGCTTTGCTTTTTTTTTGTTTAAATCGAAATAGGGTTCTGTAAAAAATCACCGCTTTTTCCGTCCAGGTTGGTAATTCTATAGCATGCGATTGAATGTTGCTGGTGCCCACCGTTTGGTATATGAATGTCTCGTAGTTTTCCTCTTACCTCTATCCGGGGTTTTATTATTCTACTCCGACGCCACCACACCGACGTTCGTTAATTTCAATCAAATCGCAATTATGCCGATCATATCTTTTCAGTGCTGTGTATATCCTAGAGTTACAGACCACACACACATCATTATTATCCTCCGAGTATTTCAACTCCTAGACCGACGTGATGCGTGACCCGAGTTTGCGATATCCATGTACTAGTTTAGGGGCCGTACTAGGATATTTAGGAGAATGTTTTAAAAGCGTCAGGGTTTTACGAGCTTTTTGGCTTAAATGAAAAAGTTTGACCGAATTCGAACATATTGCGAAACAAAATTGGTAACTGTACTTGTTCGTAGGAGTAGCTATAATGATTTAGAAAATAATTATACTCTGTCCAGAGTTACGAGCAAAACCTTTGGCGGGTTCTTCATTTATTAATCTCGGAATTTGGGATTTCGTGTCGGCAACTCTTCCTTGCCATTCTGCCATTATTTTTTTCCGCCTGCATTTGCTAACTATTACGATAGGTCTGCTTATTTCTATTTTATTCTTGGAACTTATATGTTCTACTGCTTTGATTCGTTTCATTCCTTTGTTTTACTTTAGCATCTCCTACAAGAGGCATTCCTCAGACCCAATGGTCTGAGCATTAATCGACTTTTCACGACCGATTGATAATAGATAATTCACCTAGTTGAAGGTACTCGTTGCGCCCGGTATCGGTTACTTAATTTCTAATCCCCGGTTCTGTCAGAAACAGAACTAGGTCACTCGGGTATACCCGGTTTCAGCACATGACTTAAAAACCGATTCAAATCTCTATAAATACAAACAAGTCACCAGAATTCCTTCGCCCACCTTTGTACTTACAGCACCGAATTATATATGTGTGCGTAGCATTACACTAAGCTAAAAGCACAATGTCTCCGAGTCTCGCCCTGAGTGCGTCAAATAAACAGTTTGAAAGTTGATCAATATACTAAACAAAACAAATCACATGTCATCATTATTTATTATTTCATTTATCTGCACTACGCAAATAACCTTCAGTAGCTATTTCGGTACTATTCTTATGCCGCAAAAACACTTTACATTGGTATTTAAGAGTTTCAGCCACTTTGGTCATCGGTAGTCCTAATAGAGGGGCGGATTACAGATCCATGGTTTTCACTCAAAAAACGTCAGCCCCAATGGATATCGGTTTCGATTTTATTTATTTAAATTAAATTATAACTTCTTTCTGAGATAGGTAATAAGAGCAGCGTCAGGAACTTTTTTTTTTTAATTTTTTATTGTTGCCATTTTTTTTGACGTTTACTGATCAATCACTGCAAATTTCTGAGTCATAATCCCAAGCCAAATAACTATGTCTGTGATTTTCCTAAATCTTGTAAAATGTTTTTATTAACTAGAAATCCTTTTGAAATCATTTGTATGAAAAACTAGAATCCTATAAGTTATACTTTTGAACTAAAAAAATTAATAGAAAACTGGCACACTGCAGACCTAGATATTTATTACTAGAAGTCAGTAATTCGTTTGTATGAAGCACGCTGAGAGGCGCTCCGAATCGTATTCTCTTAAGGATGTTTGCGAGGCAATACAGCAAGCCAAGATGACCGCCGTTCTTAAATGAAGACAATTTGTGTTTAGACTGTTTTATAGATGTCATAATCGTTTTAAATTTTCTGCGAACATATGTTTGAAGTCGTTCCTTTTTTTTACTAGAACCGAGGAAGCGGGTATCGGTATATTCGGAACCGATTCCACTCTCAAAAGTTACTTAAAAAACAGTTTTCACATGCCCTGTTTAACTAGAAATATGTGTAGGTAGGTAGGTATAAGTAACTGGTAAAATGCACATGTCAGCTAACTGCATCAGCAAACCCCAGACATTATGTATGCCACCCCTAAATGAGAGCCTCTCGTGAAGGCACCCCTCTGCCCTTGACCCTCAGCCTCCTCTTTCCCGTCCCGGGGAATCCTCATAAATGTTTACTTTAATGTAATATTTATGGACTCGTTGGAACGTAAAAGATATCGAATAAAAATGTTAACAAGTCTGATATCTTGTTACTTTGCTGGAGAAAATGCGATGACCACAAAATGAGTGGAATGATTTTAGAGTTTCCAATTTAAGAATTTTACGACTGCTTAAGTCTGTAAACAATATTTTGTGATTTATTTTTTGCAGAAAAGCGAGAGTTCCCTTTATATAGAATATCTTTCGGGTTTCCAGTTCAAACACCTTAGAATAAGAAAATAATATTTACGAAACAAGCTCTTCCCACGGCTAGTGTGGATTCCGGTTGACAGTCTAGGTTATCGCAAATCTCGGGTAAAAAATAACCCAAAATTAGCGGGAATTCCGGTTGAAAACAGTTCAAAATTACGTTAGAATTCTCAAAACGAATTATTAACATACTCATTAACATTTTCAATGTTCTATTTAGATATTTTTTTCCTTCTGAAGTTCGTCTGAAACCACACTGTACATCAAAACAGTAACTATAAAAGTGAAGATAATAAAAAAAAATGCGCTGAACAGGTTTGAGATACATGCGGGGGTGGTGCGAAGCGCATATAATCGTAACTGAAATTCCTGGCATTTCCGAAAATAGCATTTTTCCCGAGATCAAGAATGAAAAATTTCATTCGGGAATTGGAATTAGTTGTCACGGAGAAATTACTGTTGGCACTTTCGATCAGAATAACATGACTAATCCTATGTCCTTCTGTGTCGCTTTCAGATATTTATGTCCTAAAGAGCACAGCTATCCTTATGACAATTGGGTCCGTTAGGTCATGAAGCAGTAACAATTGAAGGAGACCGACTTTCGGTTTTATAAATTAGTTGTAGTTTTGGATGTATATGTATGTATGTGTATGTATATGTATGTATGTGTTACTTGACGGGTCCTAAAAGGCTTTAAGCTGCTAATTAGTACTGCAACTGGATATTTTTAAATTACTCTTCGTTCAAAGTGAATGTTGATAATGTACTTGGATGAAATATTTAACTAGTCATAAGCTATTTTAGAACGTTTTGTATTGTTTCTAAAATATATTTGATTTGAGAGTGAGATAGAATGTCTGCATCTGTGGCCTCTTTCAGCAGATAACGGTATTTAAATCTAAATTAAAAACATACATTCATCAGCACTAAGAAAGGGAGGGATCTTAAAAATTCGCACTTTAATTTAGACAAAATTGGGATAAAAATTACCAAATATATGTGTATACAAATAATTACTATAAATGATACCATGTATAAGTAAGTACACGTACTTAGATTCTACCGAAAAAATATTTACTTATTTTTAGAACGGCTGGGTAATGTAGTCCTTTACATCGCTTACGTGCGACGGATATTCCGTGATAACTAAATTTTGTGCGGGCAAAGTCGCAGGAAAGAGGAAGTTATGTGTAAATCTCTAAAGAGAGATGCAATTAAAAAGATTGCCCATTAATGAAGTGACGACCGCTCATTAATTCCGCTAGAGCCAGGTGCTGCTTCGCGTTGTGTTGCCAGGTACCGGGAATTTCGCGCCCTCTCGGGAAATAACGGACTACGTATACATTTTGTATATTCTCTGCAGAATTATATTGTATACATTATTCATACGATCTCCTACGGAAGAGAGAAAGAATATTGAGATTATTTTTCTTTAATGTAATTCCAAAAAATGGGGCAAAAGCTAATCGCTAGAAACAAGTTGGTCACATTTTATTTTTATAATATGCCTACTTTCGCAATTATCTATAACTAGGAATTATTTCGTATTTTTGGGTCGGTAACTATTTATTTACAATGTAACTATGTCACATAAAAAAACAGCAAAAAGTTTTTTTTACTAAATAATAAAATTGTTAAGCAGTTATGCCTGTATAATAAATAAATTAAAACTATACTGGGGCACAGATTATATAAAACTATACTAGTAACTGAGGTTTAGTTACCGGGATATCTTGAACACTAATTTTTGCTTTTTTTGTCTTGATGTCTATTGGTTCGTGATAAAATAGCCTTGTTAATCCGCTAAAAACAATTCATTATCGCTCACGTACTGAATTCAGTACACCATCCACATGTGTAGGAGTGCACCCCCCTCCCTCCCTCCCTCCTTATGTGGATGATGCCAACTTCACTATAACATTACACCACTAAATTACTAACAAAACTCGACACGTATTTCGCCTCAACACGAGGCATCTTCAGGAGACGCAAGTTGTTCATCTGGTGAAAATTAGCGCATTTGCAAGGTTACAATATTTTATCACAATAATGAATTTCCGCAAAGTAACGCCTGATTCTATCAATATTGGTTCGTGCATCACGCATAAACTACTAAAAAGATTATAACTTTGTTTTCAGTCTTTAAAAATTTATGTTTAATTTCAAATAACTGTACCTAATACCAATACCTATATTTTGATAATACACAGTCAAAGCCAAGAGCAAAAGCTAGTTTTCTTATAAAAAAATCCTATAGATTTATAATTGAAAAAGTTTGTCTGTCTGTTTGTTAATTCATAAGTCACTTATACATGGATCGATTTAGATTAAATGTGATATGGAGATAGTTTAACTCCGTGGCCTTGGTTGTTGTTACACAATGACGCTCCATCCACTGAATGCGGATGATCGGGATGAAACTTGGTATACATATTCAAATTAAAATTCAGAAGTTTCTGCGGAAATAACTATGACCGAGCTAAAACCAACTATAGCTTGCTATAGAAAACTTTATTAGCATACGTAAGATACCCACGCCGATAACTAAATTTAGGGCGTGCAAAGCCGCGGGCAAAAGTTAGAATAATCATAAAGGTAAAAAAGAACGACCTTTGTGTTTCCATTTACAAAACGGCTCGAGAAGCCCTCCACAGTTCCTCTCATCCTCATGTGGTTCTCCGAAGCCTCTGGAAAGTAGGTCACCACTCAACAGCTCTCCCACATCGCACGTAATTAGACCAAGAAAAAAACAACGCATGGCTACCCTTGAAGAGAGCTTTGTTTTACATGTATAATAAGACAGACACTTAACTCAATCCCTCTAAAAAACTGTTCGCCTATATACATAGGTTTAGCGTTTTGCAGGCGAATACAATATTTAACCTTCAAGCAGTCGCGCGGTAAACTTATTTTCGATTATAAATTGGTATATTGTCATCACTCATGTTTGCCAGTTTTAATAGTCTCTCATATAGGTTCATTGTGCACTCAAAACAATAGATTCTTCATTTCTGTGCACATTGCTTAATCTAAAAAATATCTTTCGCTGTGCATGCTGCGTAGGTTTTGCAAAGTAAACGCGCACCTGACGTCGTTCAAGCTTCGCGGGACGCACTTCGTTAAAGTGCTTTAATATAATTTTTTGTAGGTTTTATGCCGAATCATTTTTTTATATCTAAAGGTAATGTGTTTAAGTCCATTGTTATTTAAATAATTTAATAATTTGTCTTTTTAGTTATTAAAAACCGTGATGACCGTGCGCCCGCTTAAAGGTTAAGCACTAAAAAGTTTGTTTTTTAAATGTCTAGTTACGGAGTGACATTTCTGTAGTTACGAGCGTGTCATTTCTGTAATTACGTTGTAACATTTCTGTAGTTACGGCGTGACATTTCTACAGTAACGGGGTGACAGGCGTCATGTGTACACGTGATAAATTATCCAAAGATGATTCACCAGACATCGAATCCATGTGAAAACACTTTTTCATGGTTAGTTTATTTGAAACGCATAGTATTTGAGAATAAAATAACTTCAAGTAAACAATAGCTTATAGCTAATTAGCAATAATATTAACCTACCCAATTTCACCTTACTTAATAAATATAAGTAGATATAACTATTAGGTACAACATTGCAGAAGTATTCTACGGTAGCCATGTCATGTATATCCGTTCCTTCGTTCACCAATTAATGAAGTCTTTTTTTTTGCAAGTAGGTAGGTCGCAGTTCCTCAAAACTAACGATACAGGAACAATAAAAAAAAACAAACAAAGCTAACGTTACATAATGCTGTGCTCCACTGATCCATAAGACAAACAATATTCTTGCGTACGACATTTCAGCCACACGCTGGCGGACATGTAGACTGTAGTATAGAGTGGTGTCCAAATAAGCAATCGGTGGGATAGGCTATGCATGATTCGGAGGGAACCTTATGGATGGCTTGACAACTCTGATAGTCGAGAGGCTACTATAGGCTGGAGAAACTTCTGTCAATTCGCACTGGGCCGCAGCTTGGTAGACTATGCTTAAAGCCTTCTTCATCAAATAGAAGGTGTAGAAGTGTGTCCCTGAAAATCGGTGTACTAAAGCTGAGACCAGCATGGGCTTTTTGCCATAACTCATAAGATTTTTTTTATTTCTACAATTCAAATTACATTTTTTTCGCAAAAATCTTCAATGAAAATTTCTAATTGTTTGATTTCGTACACTAAAAACAGTTTCTCGAACTGTATTTTTGAATTTATTATGTTCTTAAACGAATAACTATACATTTTGTATGTGTTCCTACATCAAAAAGGGCTTACAGCGCAGCGTTGGTTTAGAGATTAGGCGCTATACTGGCCGCCAGTTTGGATATCCTACTGACTGTCCAGATTTCGCATTTCGCTTGGGCAACCGACATTTTCAGCAGGGCCCATATAGATACTTAGTGGAAAATGACCTCTTAGAAAAGTAATATGAAATGCTTCTTAAACTAAAACGGAGAGCTTATATGTTTAGTCTTAGAAATAATTAAACTAGACGGGACGTAGCCAGTGAAAGCGGGACCTAACTATCAAAGCTTAGGATGACAAAAACTTGCTGTATGTTGGCAGTTTCACTCGCAGAAAAGAACCTAATCCAGAAAGTTCTGTTGATGAAAACAATGTATGCAATTTTGAAGGATTGACCGACTCTTAAACCATCGCTGTGTCAGTAAATAAGTCAATCTATTTCTCGATTGCGAGTAAAGAAATAGTGGCTCGCGGTTACACCCGTGGAAAAAATTACAATTAATAGAAAACCTCGAGAAATATAAAGTATATTAGTGCTTCATAGAATTCTACGTTCTTTATAGAATACTTTATTTTCCATCCTTACGTTATCTCTGTGACAAATCAAGTCAGTCTTCGTTACATAACAAAAAAAAAATAACAAACAAATAAACAGACTTTCGCTTTAATACATTAGTAAGGATTAGAAGGGACATTTTCCGAATCTGGCTGACACTAGAAGGTATAATTACTATTTAGACCCACAAAACAATTTTTTTATGTTACATGGCTTTTCTACTATATCAAAGAGTCAGCCGTTACCATAGAACGGGACAATTGGCGTCCCATACACATTTCCCGAGAAACACCTCTCGCGGGCTCACCTTAGCAACCCTACTTTATTCTTACCACGGCTTTAGTTAACTACGTAGCATAGCAAGCTTAATACGTTCGTTGCTGAAAATTCGCTTCTTGCAGTATTTACGGAATTATCTTTGCTATTACTGTATAACTTGAAAATTTTCAATAGGAAAGGTCACCGTGATTTCACAGCTTTCATTTGGTAGGTATACTTTTGTTGTAGTATCATGTTTTCGTTTCTCGTTTATCTCGACCCTGGCTCCGGAGATCCCGCAAACTGATTGCCTACTTGACAGACGCTGGTGTCATTTGTCTAACTTCTCCATCCATCAGAGAGCGGTGTCACGACGGCGTTCACCCGAGGAGATCGGAAATGTTCGGGTGATTTGTTGTCTCGTCTGTCAGCAGCTGTAATGGCGACGGTGACAGTGCAGAATTTACGATGTTTTTCTTCAGTTTACTTTTTTAGGATTCCGTACCGAAATGGTAAAGAGGAAACATTTTGGAATTTAGACTCCCTCGCAGCCTAGTTGGTAATGTGGCTGACTGCTGTGCAGAGGGTGTGGGTTCGATTCCCGCACTGGACAAACACTTATGTGATAATCATTTGTGCTTGCCTTTAGTCTGGGTGTATTTATGTATGATATGTATATATTTACAAAAAAAAAAATAAGTATTTGTATCTATTGTCTGGTATCCATAACACAAGCTTTGCTTACTTTGAAGCCTGGCGGCGCTGTGTGTAAAGTCCAAATGAAAAGGGATTTTTATTAGACGTAGGTAAAAACTGAAGATGGTCTCTGGCCTATCGACAGCGACCCTGATTCGCTTTTGACCGGGTTTTTTATATATATATATATATATATATATTAGCTGACCCGGCGAACGTTGTTTCTTATTTAAAAACAACTGCCGCACCAACCTATTGTGAAAGGGTTGTACTAATTCAGAAACCTTCACCGGTGTGTGCATAACAACTTATCAAATTTAATTTAAATCGGTTTACCCTTATTGCGCGAGTCCGACTCGCACTTGCCGTTTCTTCTTTCCTAGAAACCTTTCCCGGCGTGTGCATAACAACTTAACAAAATTTCATTATAATCGGTTTACGCTTATTGCGCGAGTCTTACTCGCACTTGACCCTTTCGGAAAATCCTTTCTTATCGGATACCTACGTCATACAAAGAACTCACACTCCAAGTTTCAGGTCTCTACGATCAGCGGTTTAGGCTGTGCGTTGATCCGTCAGTCAGTCATTCAGGACAAAGCATTTTATATGTATAGATTATCCGTAAACAACACAAATCACATGAATTTATGTCCTATGAGAGGATTTGACTAGAGCCCTCGGTTTATAGACAGGGTAACTACTAACTGAGCTACGAGGCAGTGGCTATTGGTAACTAGACTCCACTTCCAACAATCGCTTTTAAATATCTATGATAATAGCAAATAGACCAAACTTTATTAAATAGTACCTATCTTTCACGACACCTATACCTATGCCAAGAATCGGGTCAATATACAATAGGATTGTTCGTTATGTCCAGAGGCGGATTAAACGTCTAGAGCGCCCTAGGCAAGCACCTCATCGGCGCCCCGTTAGCGGCCATAGATTAAAAATTGAAACTAGTTCTAGTAGTACTGTTGCTGTAGTTGTCGTAAGCACACTAGTGGTTGCTCATAAGCTTACTAATTGGAAAAGTTTTGATATATAATAAATAAGACCTGTGTCGATCGCGATTGATCGAACCAATTTGATCCAATCAATCTAAAACCTCTTTAAGCTTAGAAACCTTCAAATGAGGTACTAATATAGTACGGTGACTTTCGAGACATACCAATTTTAAAGAGTAATTGCCTATGTTTAAAGTGAGTTCAACCTTTTTTGAATAAAATCGGATTGAGTTTTTAAACGTGTGTCAAAATAAAATGTAATTTAAATCAAAAGCACTATCGATATCTACTTAGAAGCAAATCACCGCCAAAATAACTTTCTACCCCTTTTTAACCTCGGTAGGGAATGAATTTCAATAAA
This sequence comes from Apoda limacodes, assembly GCA_946406115.1. Lineage (NCBI taxonomy): Eukaryota > Metazoa > Arthropoda > Insecta > Lepidoptera > Limacodidae > Apoda > Apoda limacodes. The sequence continues at coordinate 30,738,866 of OX291545.1, read as the reverse complement.
ATACGAAACACGTCTTCCATCAATTCTGTTAAAAAAGGTTTATGCAAAATTTGAAGTAGATTGGACCAAGGAATCACGTTGTCCCATACAAACTTTGCATCTCTTTTTCACATCCTTTGGGTTAGAATTTTGGGATATCCTTTCCTTTGTCATAATAAGAACACCCCCTTCAAATTTCAGGTCTCTACGATCAGCGGTTTAGGCTGTGCGTTGATCCGTCAGTCATTCAGGACAAAGCACTTTATATGTATAGATTATCCGTAAACAACACAAATCACATGAATTTATGTCCTATTAGGGGATTTGACTAGAGCCCTCGGTTTATAGACAGGGTAACTACTAACTGAGCTACGAGGCAGTGGCTATTGGTAACTAGACTCCACCTCCAACAATCGCTTTTAAATATCTATGATAATAGCAAATAGACCAAACTTTATTAAATAGTACCTATCTTTCACGACACCTATACCTATGCCAAGAATCGGGTCAATATACAATAGGATTGTTCGTTATGTCCAGAGGCGGATTAAAAGTCTAGAGCGCCCTAGGCAAGCACCTCATCGGCGCCCCGTTAGCGGCCATAGATTAAAAATTGAAACTAGTTCTAGTGGTACTGTTGCTGTAGTTGTCGTAAGCACACTAGTGGTTGCTCATAAGCTTACTAATTGGAAAAGTTTTGATATATAATAAATAAGACCTGTGTCGATCGCGATTGATCGAACCAATTTGATCCAATCAATCTAAAACCTCTTTAAGCTTAGAAACCTTCAAATGAGGTACTAATATAGTACGGTGACTTTCAAGACATACCAATTTTAAAGAGTAATTGCCTATGTTTTAAGTGAGTTCAACCTTTTTTGATTAAAATCGGATTGAGTTTTTAAACATGTGTCAAAATAAAATGTAATTTAAATCAAAAGCACTATCGATATCTACTTAGAAGCAAATCACCGCCAAAATAACTTTCTACCCCTTTTTAACCTCGGTAGGGAATGAATTTCAATAAAATACGAAACACGTCTTCCATCAATTCTGTTAAAAAAGGTTTATGCAAAATTTGAAGTAGATTGGACCAAGGAATCACGTTGTCCCATACAAACTTTGCATCTCTTTTTCACATCCTTTGGGTTAGAATTTTGGGATATCCTTTCCTTTGTCATAATAAGAACACCCCCTTCAAATTTCAGGTCTCTACGATCAGCGGTTTAGGCTGTGCGTTGATCCGTCAGTCATTCAGGACAAAGCACTTTATATGTATAGATTATCCGTAAACAACACAAATCACATGAATTTATGTCCTATTAGGGGATTTGACTAGAGCCCTCGGTTTATAGACAGGGTAACTACTAACTGAGCTACGAGGCAGTGGCTATTGGTAACTAGACTCCACCTCCAACAATCGCTTTTAAATATCTATGATAATAGCAAATAGACCAAACTTTATTAAATAGTACCTATCTTTCACGACACCTATACCTATGCCAAGAATCGGGTCAATATACAATAGGATTGTTCGTTATGTCCAGAGGCGGATTAAAAGTCTAGAGCGCCCTAGGCAAGCACCTCATCGGCGCCCCGTTAGCGGCCATAGATTAAAAATTGAAACTAGTTCTAGTAGTACTGTTGCTGTAGTTGTCGTAAGCACACTAGTGGTTGCTCATAAGCTTACTAATTGGAAAAGTTTTGATATATAATAAATAAGACCTGTGTCGATCGCGATTGATCGAACCAATTTGATCCAATCAATCTAAAACCTCTTTAAGCTTAGAAACCTTCAAATGAGGTACTAATATAGTACGGTGACTTTCGAGACATACCAATTTTAAAGAGTAATTGCCTATGTTTTAAGTGAGTTCAACCTTTTTTGAATAAAATCGGATTGAGTTTTTAAACATGTGTCAAAATAAAATGTAATTTAAATCAAAAGCACTATCGATATCTACTTAGAAGCAAATCACCGCCAAAATAACTTTCTACCCCTTTTTAACCTCGGTAGGGAATGAATTTCAATAAAATACGAAACACGTCTTCCATCAATTCTGTTAAAAAAGGTTTATGCAAAATTTGAAGTAGATTGGACCAAGGAATCACGTTGTCCCATACAAACTTTGCATCTCTTTTTCACATCCTTTGGGTTAGAATTTTGGGATATCCTTTCCTTTGTCATAATAAGAACACCCCCTTCAAATTTCAGGTCTCTACGATCAGCGGTTTAGGCTGTGCGTTGATCCGTCAGTCATTCAGGACAAAGCACTTTATATGTATAGATTATCCGTAAACAACACAAATCACATGAATTTATGTCCTATTAGGGGATTTGACTAGAGCCCTCGGTTTATAGACAGGGTAACTACTAACTGAGCTACGAGGCAGTGGCTATTGGTAACTAGACTCCACTTCCAACAATCGCTTTTAAATATCTATGATAATAGCAAATAAACCAAACTTTATTAAATAGTACCTATCTTTCACGACACCTATACCTATGCCAAGAATCGGGTCAATATACAATAGGATTGTTTGTTATGTCCAGAGGCGGTGAAAGTCTAGAGCGCCCGAGGCAAGCACCTCATCGGCGCCCCTTTAGCGGCCATAGATTAAAAATTGAAACTAGTTCTAGTAGTACTGTAGTTGTCGTAAGCACACTAGTGGCTGCTCATAAGCTTACTTATTGGAAAAGTTTTGATATATAATAAATAAGACCTGTGTGGATCACGATTGATCGAACCAATTTGATCCAATCAATCTAAAACCTCTTTAAGCTTAGAAACCTTCAAATTAGGTACTAATATAGTACGGTGACTTTCGAGACATTGCAATTTTAAAGAGTAATTAAATTAAATAAAAAGTAAAATGTAATTGCCTATGTTTTTAAGTGAGTTCAATCGTTTTTTAATAAAATCGAATTGAGATTTTAAACGTATCAAAGTAAAATGTAATTTATAACAAAAGCACTAAGGAGTATTGTTATCAACTTCGAAGCAGAGTCACCCAAAGCATTTGTTGTGATCGGCAACCCGCTAAGAATTAAACCATTTTGATTTAATCACATTACCCGTGGGTCGCGATCGGCCCGGGTCACGAGAAATAATCGATCGACCGAGGTCAATAATAATTATGATGAAATAATAAATTTTGAAAAACCTCAAGTAAATATACAGAAAACTCTCCCTACGTTAGAATACCTGATATTTACAACAAAAAAATTTACACCATGGACCCTTTTGCCATGTCTAAACGCAAGTTTCGAAACAGTATAATAAAAATATTTTACGAAGCTATCAACAACAACGACTAACAAATTCATTAAGTAATGCATAAACCTGACTAACCTTTAAGTTTTTAGCGCTAAACCCATCAATAGACATATAACCTAGTTCACCACTAATATTCTCATATGCATACAGCGTACAATGCACTATAATTATAAAAATATTAATACAAAGTAAAATATTCTATAAAACCTATGATCTATATTATCTATACATATAATAAAATGGTAGGAAAGTCAAAACTGTACATTGAATATTTTTTTTAAAGAATACTTGGGGTATCGATACCGAAGCCAAAAATATAGTTTTTAGAATTTTTGTCTGTTTGTCTGTTACTGATGCTACATATTATCACGCTATCATCTACGGGGAACGAGCAGTGAACCTTTATTTCTTCAACGCATTCTGTAACAACGTGTAATCTAACGACGCATATTTGACTTGCTTCTTAATTATTCTACTCACACATAGCTATTTATTTTATGTTAAAAAATCGTGTAAAGTCATATCTTAGATGTGTTATAATTTTTCACCATATAAATTTTTTTCCTATTTGCTAACTAGATGGCGTTGGCGTCGAATAAGATCGCGCTATAGTTTCGTTCACAAAAAGAGATGCATAGTATAGCGTTCACGCAGACGACGTCGAGGGCAGCAGCTAGTCTAACTATATACTCAGAACTGCTGATATCTTTGTTACCTTTTTAGAAGTTGTGTATTTATATTTTTTTAATCCCGCTTGTTAAAGTTCTATTTGTTTTATTTGTGTAATTTGTAGGCGTAACTTTTATGTTTATTGTTTCTACTTTATATTTGTTTTTTTTTTAACGTTAAGGTAACTTTGATAAGTAAATAAAATTAAATAAATAGAGTTATTCAGTAAAATGAATTTAAAACTGCCGCTTCATAATGTTACACAATTAAAAATGTATGTAAAACAATTAGAAACAGAAGTATCGAAATTCATTCATGATATACAACAATCGACGTGAAATTTACTGAATATGAAAAGAAAATTAAAAGGTTATAATTACACAAAAGAAATGAGATAAGTATATACCTTATATATGAAAAAGAAAGTAATTGCACCATACAAGGTCACCACGAGACAAAGAAATACTCAATAACTTGAAAAGATCTTGAAAACTTAACAACCAATGCAATACTGAGTTTTTAATTCCTTTTTACGCATCATGTCGGGGTAACGTTGGGTAGGGCTTTGAAAATGCATTTAAGGTTCTTAATAAAATTCTAATATTAATATTTTGCGAGTTATTGGCTATCAAATAAAAAAAACAATTGTGCCCTCCCCCTCTAACTTTAAAACCGTGATCTAAAAATCTGAAAAATAAATTTAAATAATAGGGCTCTGTAGCCCACCAATGAAAATAGTTTTAAACAAAACGATTTATAATTTTTTTAGATATTTCACTCAGACGAAGTCGCGGGAATAAGCAAATAATTTATAATTATGTAAAATAACGTTTGTTAAAAAACATTTCTAGTTAGATTTCCGCGCAACTAATATTGTCCATCTCAAAGTTATCTAAAATATTAGGATAAAATTTTCTGTAAAGAGGAAATTTTATTTACATTAATAGCCCAACCCCAGGTATGGTTTTGGTAAAAACCAACTTATTTATTTAGATATATTTATTATAATATATATATATATATTTATGATTTATCGTTATAATAAGATATTGAATAATATATTGGCCAAAAAACGAAAGTATAACCCACAAAAAGGAAATATCAATTACACAAAAGTGTTTTCTGTGGGTTATCAGTAGGATGCTATCGCGGACTTTTTTAGTACTTTTAAGATACACATTTCTGTAGTACATTATTTTGATATACCTGTCTCGTAAAGGTTAGTCAGCGTTAGCAAAAAAGCGCCCAAAATCGTATGTTTTTAAGAACAATTCTGTAAATATAAAATGCATATATTATACCAATAAATACCCGGATTAAATTATTTGAATGATAGTGAAAACAGCATCTAAATCCGTTGCGTGCCTATCTTAGAAGATCTAAGCGTACATTGGGACAGAATGCGGAAAACAACTTTGTTTTATACTGTGGTAAAGGTACATACGTATGTATTGATCAGGCGGTGTAGGAACAATCAAGAAGGCAGACAAAGCTCACTTTACGCCTCTATAGAATCAAATAATTTATATAATGTGTAAGTAGGTGCCTAGGTAGGTACTTATTATCACAAGGATAAAAAGGAGGAGGATAAAAAATCAAAAACAAAAACATTTAGTATTCTCTAAACTATAAAAATTGTTGCGTTCTTACAACGAGCATAGCCAGTCTCAGCTGAAATTGCTATTTATTTTTTGTAGGCATACATTTTATTTATCTACTCGGTGTCTTGTTTCGATGTTTTAATCTTTTAAATTATTTTTCGTCTATTTTTAATAAAGTTTTTATACAATAGTATATATTTAGAAGTTCTTTAAATATATATAAGTATGCAATCTGTTAATAATAACTTTATAGCTCCTTTAGCCTCAAAATGTGAAGGTAGGTACAGTCACCGATTTACGAATGTAAGTTACTTGTTCATATCTTAACAATATGTTTTCAGTAAGCACTCAAATGTGCCAATTTAATCAACAAAATATGTTTAAATATACATACTTCTTAAAGTATATAGTATACATCATGCGAAAACAATTTTCTTTCGAAGCTTTCTTTGTGTAAACGAGTCAGGTGTTTGTTGCTAGAAAAAAAATCTGTAATTTTATAGCCTCAAGCCCAATTACCTAATCCATAGATATATATATATATATAAATAAATCCCTGTTTCCCTTGGTCACGCCGTAACGTAAAAATTTTTTGTTGCGTTCGTTACTGTTAGGCCATTGTTATTATGAATGGCGCAATTGCCAGCCACGTGATATTTAAAAACGGTTAAGTGCGAGTTGGTTTCGCGCTCTAAGGGTAAACCGATTGTAATGAAATTTTGGTTAGTTGTTGTGCACACGTCGGAGAAAGTTTCTGAGAAAGAAAAAACCGGTTAAATGCGAGTTAGACTCGCGTACTAAGGGTAAATCAATTGTAATAAAATTTGGGTAAAAAGGGTCAAGTGCGAGACGGACTCGCGCACTAAAGGTTTACTGATTGTAATGTGGTTAGTTGTTGTGCACACGCCGTGGAAAGTTTCTGAGAAAAAAAAACTGGTAAAATGCGAGAGATAAGGGTAAATCAATTGTAATGAAATTTTGGTAAATTGTTGTGCACGGGTAACGTGTCTGAATTGGTACAAACGTTTAATTATAGGTGGCGCGCCAGTTTTTTTAAAATAGAAGAAAGAATAGAACAACGGTCGTGGGGTCAGCTAATAGTCCCAAGTAGCAATTGTGGATAAGTATTAAATCTAATATGTCTGAACTGAGACTGAAGTAAGATTTTTTTAGGAGAAAATTGATTATATTAAATCTTATTTTTCTTTAAGTCCTAATAGCTTTTGACTACTGCTTCTTCAGTGAGTTGTGTATTATTTAAACCTAGTTAAGTAAATTCAAAACCTTTTCCCCTAAGGTAAGGTAGGTAATATCTACAACGCATACCTCAAAATTCTCATTTGACTTAAGTAAGATTATTTAAGGACTTAAATAAGGCATGATTAAATAAACAAAAACTTTTCCAGTTCAACTTAAGCATAAATTGATTATTTAACGTTTACAAATAATCTTAAGTCAAAAATAACTCTAAGTACTGTTCATTTTCTTTTTCAAGTAAATTGAAGTGATTCATTGCTTGGATAAGTAAGTTTTCATGCTAAATAGTATAAACGGTACGATTTTAATCAAAATTTGCCAAGCTGTCAACAAATAATGGATAAAGTTAAAAAATCGGCCAAATGCGAGTCGGACTCGCGCACGAAGGGTTCCGTTACATTATATACAAAAACGAGCAAAACAATCATAATAATATTATACATGCAAAAGTAAGTTCTTGGTCGTTTTTAAATGGTGCAACGGAAGCAACCAGTTGAGCTGAAAGACAAAGAGATAGTTAGAGATGGAGAAGGACGTAGGGTACCCCTTTTTATCCCTGAAAATTCAAGGCAGGCAAGATTATAAAAACAGAAAAATGATAGTAGCCCGGGGTCTTATCCCAAAGAAATCAGAAATGATTTAAATTCATATCAATAGATAGCGTTGTGTGTATCGATTTGTTATTTAGGTTGATGTTTTATTGAAAAAGAAAAGTAACCGACCGTTAAAATTATTGTTTTAAAATCAAAATGTCCTTTGAGCTAAAAAATGAAGTAATGGGCGCCTTTATTAAATTTTCGAAATATTACATAAATCGAATGAAGTATTTTAAGCGGCAATAAATTGAACTACGTGCCGGTTTAGTCAATAAATTTTAACTATTGATTGATAGATGACGCTGTTCACATGTTCTGAGTTTAACAGCGACACTCAACGGTGTACTTACCCACCAAAAATAAAAAAAAACCTTAATACTTAGATATATTATAAAACATACGCACGCAAGCGTGAACTTCGAATTTAGTAGAGTTTGATTCTTTTAGTTTTATCCCGGGTCGAATGCGTCTAAGTTCTTAAAAAATTGTTTTGTGAAAACGATAGCTCACTTTTAATGAACAGCATGCCATCACACAAGTGTAGATGTGAAAACACATCAGATAATTACATGGGCAAAAGCTAGTAAAAAATATCTCAGGAATTTTAGATACCTAAACATTTAACCACCTTTCGGTCTCTTTCGTACGACTCTTTTGTACTATCAATCTATATTTATGATAATACGAATTCATTTTAAAATTTTAATCTCAACACTCATTAAATACTAGCTACTGACACAAAAACATAGGATTTTCAAAAAAGAATTTAATCACAAATCATCTGTCATTTAATAATAATTTAACCTTTAGGTTTTTGACATCCCTGCGTTTGGTGAGAATCTTTTCATTAATAAACTATTTTAAATTATAAACCAGCCCAAAAAATTGTTATAAAATGTTATGCCCCTAAAATTTTTTTTTTACTTAATTTGCAATTTTCATATACCTACAATTCAAACTAATTAAACCCACCTTTTGGCCCCCTCATTTAGTACGTGTAAAAAGCTTTTATCATAACATATTTTTAATCTTAAATCTCAATACCAAATTTCCTGTAAATTACTTGACGCAAAAAAAGTTTCTTAACTTGCATAGATACCTACATTTCGAATCGTTGCCGATTGGTTATAAAAAATACTGTAAAATAATAGGTATTTATTTTTATGACATATCTACATCAACATTATTATTTTAAATTTGATTAACTAGTTGAAAAAATCTTATTTAGTACTAACTACTAACATTATCTAGATAATAATTAATTGACTGAAATCTCAGAGCTTATTGCGGGGGGCAAATTTATGGAATTGCAACTCTCCTCTTAAGACCTTTTTACTAAATCTTGAGAGGTAAGATGTACTTCCATATACATTTACATTCACCAGAAAAAGGCAAGATTAGAGTACTTTTTCGCAATAAACTTCCTAGTCTTCCATCTTTCTGATAAAAATATGAAGGATCGCGATACGCGATGTTTTGTCGTATGGCTCGATATGTAGGTAAGTATTAGACACAGTTACCGCCATCTATTGACTTCAAAGAACCAGTTACCAGTATAACAGTAAGTATTCAACGAGAAACGCTAGATTTCGTTAGCTAATATTTTCGACCCGCTGCTAGTTACGGCATCTAGCGGCTAAACAAAATAGCCCGAGTTACGGCGGTCCCATTTCATTGTATGGGATGAGGCATCTGTCCTGGTATAGTATTATATAATCTGTGGTATTAGACACAGTTACCGTCATCTATTGACTTCAAAGAACCAGTTACCAGTATAACAGTAAGTATTCAACGAGAAACGCTAGATGTCGTTAGCTAATATTTTCGACCCGCTGCTACTTACGGCATCTAGCAGCTAAACAAAATAGCCCGAAAAATAGCCCGAGTTACGGCGGTCCCATTTCATTGTATGGGATGAGGCATCTTTACTAGTATAGTATTATATAATCTGTGATAGTAGTAAACTCGCCCAAGTAAAAGTACACAGCGTCATCCTGGTGGTCTCAAAAATAAACTACCAGGCAACAGATATAAACAGGTACCTTAATATATTTTTTCTTTAGATTTACTTACATAACATATTAAGTTGTAAAAAATAATATTTTTAGGTACTGTAATTAACATCCCATTGAATTTTGCACCCTCGCCGTAAAAAAATATTTTGTTACCCTGTCAAATAATAGGAGGTTTAAAATCGGTCAGGTAACTTCGCCAATTAATGTCCTATTTGATACATATGTCCCCATTCTGATGTGATAATATGCTAAAGTTTTAAGAGAAAGACAGACACAACACAATACCTACCTACATATTTACTTGCCAAGTTATTTCATAAAATTATTTACCTATACGCAGGTTAAAAAAATAGGTACATACGTACCGTGCTAACAACGTATCTTTAGTTCATTACGTAGTAGTTTATTCAAGTTTTGTAAACTTACTTGTTGCATAAACCTTTCTGGCACAAACAGTACAATTATAAAAAAAATTACGGCAATTCAGTATTAAGTAAATAAAAAAAGAGTGTATACAACCTAAATTGTCTAAAGTAGTAATAGATCAAATCTATTTTAAGGTCAACTTTAGGATATCTTGTCTTAAATAATCATACATAAATTCTTGTTTGCTTACTTCGTTAGGAGAAATATGATTTAACGCCATTTTACATCATTTATGATAATGATATAAATATTATGCCGATTTTTAAAACCAACAAAATTGCTTAGACTGGTTCTAAAATTATAATAATAGACTATTAAATTACATTAATAACATAAAAAATAAAAATTAAGAGGTTTCAATTTATTTAATAGCAAATTTAACATTTACAACTTTAAATTTCAGGGTTTTTTAAATTGGATTTTTATATTTATTTTGCGGAATTTATAGGGCCCGTTTGTTTTTCAATATTATCTGTCAATTTTAAACGAGAATCAAGCGTGCGTTTCAAATCTAAAGTCTCAAACAACATAATTCATTCTGTTTTTGATAACAATAAATTAGTTACAAATTTGTTCGCCATATTAGTAATAATCTTTTATGAAATTAAATATGTACTAAGTTCACCATTATTTTTCTTAACAAAAACTACATAAAAGCAAACAAGTATTAAAATTTTATTTATATAAGTCTGCTTTGAATCTGGACTAAGGCCCTTTCTGACTTCTGACTAATGGACTAGCCTAATCTAAGTATTGTAGATATCTTGAAAACTGTTGCTATGGATGAAGTCAACCTTCAGGATAGATATCCCAAGATCTGAAGCCTGTCTTAAGAATTTAAAGTGCGACTGAAGTTTATCTACAAAGTAGTATGAAGTGACTCCTAATATTCTTTTTAAATCTGTGCCCATTTTACTTCACATTGTCTTGGAGTGTATCTAGAGGATATCCTGAGGGACATAATAGTTTTAGCCAAGACAAGAGCCCGGATTCAGTAATTTGTCTTCAAGATATCTACAATTCCTTTTTAAGGCTAGTCATTGCTAATTGGGGTAGGTATATAGTATAGGTATTAGACGTCAGTCAGTTATCTAGCCAGAAGAACGTTTAAGGTGTCAAATAGTCAGTTTTAGAAAGCTGAAGAGGGAACGAATTTTGTACATCAGTCTAACCCAATATAATAAGGAATAGTTTTTAAATTCTTAATATAATGCAATAAAATAACTAATACCTAATTATGACATACCTTCCATTCCATTGACATAATAATGTACCTACCAACGGTACCAGATAACATGCGAGTAGGGTTACCAGCCCTTAGGTATTTTCTTGATGTGTCTGGAATTCGAGCCTTCTGTCAGGAGGGAGCACAAGGAAATTTGAAATTATAAGAAATAGAATTCATGATTCTAGGTATTAATGATAATATCTGCCTAAGCATTTGGGAAACCAAAAATAAAAGAATTATAGAAAGTGAAATTGGTATATTTGAAATTTTGCGTATACTTTTTACAAGCTTTTATTTAGTTTCACCTGTTCCGTTGTCTGTAATCAAATCTTCTTAGTTAAATTTGACCAACTTTCCGGTGTCTGTTTGAGTTAAAATTTTGCATAACCAAGTTAATCGGATGACGATGCAATATAAAGATGGCACAGAGCTGGTCTGATGATAGAGCCGGAACGTGACCAAAGGACCTCTGAACTAAACGACGCTACCTCATGGAGCTGAACTTGTTTGATTGGTCTTCAAAGATAACCAGGGTCAGGTAAAGCTTGTTTGTAAAAATATTGTTTACGTATATTCTTGTATTACATCAATACAATTAAAAAAAACAATTAACCTTCCTTATGTAAAGTAGGTTTTTAATAACTCATCAAGTGTGGTATAAATAGGAATATTTAAAATTATTATTAGATTTTGTAAGCGTTTATTTTAATTATGCACCAATTTAAAATAGCCAAGAAATGGTAATTGGTACCTTTTTAAATATTCGGTCAGCAATAAAAAATAAACTAAAAAAATATTTTGTCGGTCGAAAAAAAACAACCAGCAATACCGGGTTGGCAACTAAAACAAGGATTATCAGAAAATTACTAGGTATGTAGCAATGAGCAGTTAGATTGCTCGGCTCAGCAGTATGGAAGTCAGTGATCAAAATAGACTTAATCTGCTCTAGTAATGTAGGTATCTTGTTTGAATACATATCAAATCTAACATTTATATAACGCCTGTAGATAGGCTACGTTTATTTATGAACTCTCAATCCCTTCTCAGTAACTACCCCTTGCGACGCAATAAATCACCCTGTTTCTGTCGGTGAGAGGCTGAGCTGCAGCGAGCATCCGGTGTCGACCCGACCTTGACCTGGAGTCCTCCAGAGCTCAGAGCACACTACATTAGCCCACGCAGATCGCTACATTTGATATTAATAGACTCTATAAAAAGGGTTAATTTTTTTTAATGGATCCGACGGATGAGAAAGAATAAACTAGGTTATACCCCTGGTCTTACCCGCGCAATGCGGTTGCACGGAAAAATCTAATCGCCGATGAAAATTTGTCTCACATCCAGACCAAGCGCGCTTTAAGCATTTTGTCCACACTAATATTATGAAAATATGGATAGACTTTGTATGTTTGTTTGTCTTTCCTTTACGTCGCAAGCGAGCATACAATGGAGGAAAAACTTAAACATGTCTAGTTGAAGAGACTCAGAAAGACATAGGCTATTTTTATCTTGATCGACAAATCTCACAAAAACAATTTTAAGCATATTAAAAATCATTTTTTGGAACAGGTTTAGCTTGAACGACATAGATAAATACATAATACTTTTATTGAGATTAGTATAATGTCTGCAGGTGATACCGAGGAGTACTCGTTCCTTTACGATGCCACAGAGCAAATGTTGACGTTATTTCTAGCACATGGGCAGCTAGAGAGACTGAAAAGAATATAGGTTAATATTTCTTCCGATTATCAGTTTTTTCAACCCAGAAAAATCTTTAGCTTTCTAGGGGAAACTTCCTTACCATAGAGTAAAGGCAGGAATCCTACACCAATAACCAAATTTGTCGCAGGCTAAACCTAGTAGTAGGTATGATAAAATTTATAAAGTCAACTATATTCTGGTTATAGTTACGAAATTTATTAAAACAATTAAAAATTTAGTAATTAACTACATTAAAAATAATTTCGTTGACTTTATTGTACTTTTGTATTTTATAAAGTAATTTTCTTTGTACTAATATTTGACACACAACTATTCACATCGAAAATATTTTATATAGTATGAATTTTGAAAAATCGCTTTGTGTCCGACAATATGTAATAGGTACTTAAAATAATTTTAATAGTCTCAAAAATGTCTGTTAACCCATAAACAATTACATCCCCTATTTTACTCCCTTAGGCGTCAATTTTTGAAAACACTGAAACAGATATATACACCTTTTGACATCAATTTCTCTTTAATCTAAATGTAATAAAATAAATAAATTTAATCCTTGTATGATAGGTATAGTGTAAGAGGTCTCTATTTTTAATAAATAAATGCAATGTTTTGCGTACCTATACAAATATTGTATATATACTAAAGTGTAAAAATATACTATTTTCAGTGTCGGTGTAGGTTCTTACGGCAACTCCTCATTCATAGAAAAAAAACAATAAATCAAATCTCCTCTTTAATGGCATAATATATTCGTGTTTGTGAAACCATGGAAATACACATACAAAATTTCAACCCAATCGGTCAAGCCGTTTAATAGTTGATATACCGACAGCAGCGCCACCTACCGAGTCCAATTGTATTTTTAAATCATTCTGAAAACCATCGAAATACCCATATAAAATTTCAACCCAATCGGTTCAGCCGTTTAGAATTTATGTGAAAAAGGAAGTAATTACGTAATTAAGTAATTAGGAATGTACGGCAGGATAATTCTTACTACCCGTTGTCCTATTTCCCGTTTTCCCGTAGGAATGAAGCATTTTCCCTGCGGTAAAAAGTAGCCTTTGTTCATCAGGGATAATGTCGGCTTCTAATGGTAAAAGAATTTTTTAAATCGGTCCAGTAGTTTCGGAGCCTATTCGATACAAACAAACAAAGAAACAAACAATCAAATCATTCCTCTTTATAATATTAGTATAGATATTACACAGTATTCTAAAATAAAAGTAAAATTAAAAAAAAAACACAAAAAACTTAAAGACCGTCACCCTATAAATGCTTATCCTAAAAAGCTGGCCCGGTGTCCGCGTTGCATTGCGATTCTACGAACTGTTAGGGTAAGTAAACCGAAACATTATTCGTCATTAGTAATCAAAAAGTCTAAAACCAAATTTCACACAAGTGGAGCATAACCGGAGCCGAGGCACGCATCACAGAGTCCGGTTATGCTCAGTTGTAGCCAAGGCTTTTCTCAAACATGCGTATAAAAAAAAAACGAGTTGCACTCCGGGAGTGCCGGCAGAAGTGAAAACCTTTACACACGATTCGCGCTTAACACTTAAATATGTCACAAGACATGTCTTTGACATTGTCAAAAAATAATAATGTTTGTTTATTTACTTTTTTGACGTATATTTGACATCGCAATCTGTCATAGAATTAAAATTCCATATCCAACCTCCCTGTACTACTCATAATCGCGAATACTAAAAATAAAAATTATAATAGGCGTGGCATTACGGTTTCCGTTTTACGAATTTCCACGATTAGGACACGTGACCTGACGCGAGTTTATCATTTTTTACCCATACCAAAAAAAGTGCACAACGCCGCTAAAGAAGTTTTCACTTCCAAAATATAGTGACAACTGTATTGACAATACATAATAAGAATAATTTAGTTAATTTTCCCGCCAATTCAGCACGTTTAAATGTCGATCTCTTTTTTATTTTTTTAAATAAAAACTTTTTAATAAAAAAAAACAAGCGGTTTCAAAAAGATGCACTAAAAAGGTAAAAATAATTACTTATTCCTAAAAAATCTGATCTGAATTACTGCAAGTACGATTTATCCCAAAGTTTTGTAAGTTGTGCAAGATATATTGTCGCATGTTTGAGAAAGTAATATTTTCATTATATATTATTTACCGCCTTTGTGGGAAAATGTGAATCCGGAAAAAATAAAGACCGTAAAATTGCCAATTAGCTAAAGTCTAATCAAATTAAAAAATAAATTTATTTCCTACTTAAGACGCAAATTTTTAATCCAGTAAACTTCAAGGGGTCGAACACGGGGTCGAAGGTGTGAGGGGGTGGAATATAATAAAAAAAAAATTGAAAATTTCAAATATGCACTTCGTTATTTGGTAAATATTTATTCAGTTTTAAGTTATGCAAATACAGATATTTCCAAAAATGTTCAAACCGTGTTCGAGAAATGTTAACTCGATATTCATATAAATTCAACTTGCACCCCGAAACAAATAAATTAAAAAATTAGCACTTCGTATTTGATAGGTTATGAAGTCGGGTTTTAAATAACTTCTTCTACTTGTCTGTAAATTGTAAGCAAATTTTACAAAAAATATTTTTGCGTACTAAATAGAATTTTGAAATTTTTTATTGCAATAAAAAATAGTAATTTCATCGAATTCGCTATTATTATAGGTACGGTAAGCGCTAAACGTAACTTCTGGTCTCTTCTGTCCCCAGAAGCGCTAAAACTGTACGGTGACCGTCTGACTGAGTGGGAGCGCACGGAGATCAGAAAGTACCCTGAGCTGTGGTACTTGGGGCTGGAAGCCACCAAGGTGCAGGCTCGGACCACGCTTCCCAACAACTGCGGCTTCGACGACGAAAACGGCAGCTATACCAAGGTACTACCAACACTGTGTTCCTATTCTAACCAGTATATAAATGAGAATGACTGTTTGTTCTTGCCACCCAAGTTAATTGGTGGCAAAAACAAACAGTTATTCTCATTTCATCTTTGGCACAGGATTAGTTCTAGTGACGAAAAAGGATATTAGATCAGATACTTTTATCCTAATTGCGAATTTGTACGGGAATAGATTTTTCCATAGTTAAGTCCAGCCACTTAGCACTTAGCAGGCCAGTATTCCTTTACGTTGCAAAGAATCAATGGAATAACTTGATTTTCGCTGAAGGGTATCAGATACTTTTTGTCCAATCGATAGTTTCCTAGCAATAAAATTTCTCTGCTGGTAAACCTCAAAGCACTGTTTTTGCTGGACGCAACGATTTAACGGGGTGATTCGATTTTTCTTACAGTAGCTGGAGGGACAGAGAACATCGAGGAATACCTGTCTACCCTCTAGAAATCGGACCACGATGACCAAATTCGGTACGGGAGAACCCGCGAGTAAAAAATTATTTGACAATACTTTTAAACGTAAAGTTGACGTTAAACGTGTAAATATAATTGGTAAAATTAACGCGGGAAGCAAAACAGAAACAAAGAAACAGAAGTAATGATTAGAGATCAAACCAATATCCAGCAACTTTTCGGTATCTGGCCTATCCGGCAGGATACCAGATATTCAATCAATTACAATAAGTTCAAAATAATCACCTTGTTTAATTAAGTTTTAAGACTCTGATCACAAATAAATCCATAATAAGATATAATTTTTAAATCTGTCATTTTCTAAAAGTATAATAATAAGAAGATATATAAAAAACAAAGTTAAAAGACTGAAGGCGCAGACGACTAGAGCAAAGGACTTCAGTTAAATTATCTGAAGTCCTTTGGTCTAGTCTTCTGCGCCTTAGGTTACCAGATCCAAAATCAAGATTTCCTAACGAAATTCTTGCTTGTCTGTTTGTATGTCACTGTTTTTTTAAGCATCTATTTACTTATTGTATCTACTTGAAATATTGTACCTACAGTAGAAGACTTTATCTTGGGTAAACAATTTTAAAGTTAATAAGTTGTGACTTGGGGGTTGATTTGTAAAAGTGGAGGTACTTACTACGGCAAATGGGATGTCATTTAAACTAACTTTGCTCATTTAAAAATATTTAGCAACAATTTTAGGTAAGTCCTTGATTTATGTAAATAAATTTGCAACAAACAGCGCCTCTTCCCTCTTTATCTTCTCTATCAAAGTTTACTAGCCAAGAAAAAGAAAATTATGTTTATGAATAGTTGCCAAAAAAATACCTGGCAATTTGAATTCTCCTATTTCTCTGTTGCAATAACTTTGGACATGTCAGGATAATTCCTGTTGTCTGGTAAGTAATTTCATCCGTGAGTCATCTTCCGCGTCCGCGGACGTTCTCAAATCTACACTGCGAGCGACGCAATGTTCGGCCGATTATACGGTTGCCGGATACCCGGCGATCCTGTTTGTGGGATGACCGGATATCCAGTATTCGGTATTTGACCAAACAACTATTGTTTTTATTTGTATCTAGTTATAATATGTTTTTTATTTATTTAATCAGTATAAAGTTTTACTAACTGAACATAATGTTCTGCCAAAGTGCTGTACTTATGTATTGGTATAAATTCATAACCTCTACTTATGTGAAAACATTAGTTCAAACGTACTTACCTGGATTAATCATTTTAATAATTGCATAAAGCATGCGCGAATAAAATTAACAATTAAATAAATTAAATTTAAATTGTTAAAATTTAAATGTTTAAAAATAAAATAAAATTAATATTATTCTGTTTAATTTTTTGTAATTTAAAAATTCTAGCAAATCCACGACCACATAGCATACCGGTACGAAATTCTGGAAGTAATCGGCAAGGGTTCCTTCGGACAAGTTATCCGAGCCATGGATCACCGGAACGGCGAGCAGGTGGCCATCAAGATCATACGTAACAAGAAGCGGTTCCACCATCAGGCCTTGGTGGAGGTCAGAGTGCTGGACCATCTGAGGCTCAAAGATAAGGAGCAAGCCCACAATGTCATACATATGCTGGATTACTTCTACTTCAGAAACCATCTCTGCATCAGCTTTGAGCTCATGAGGTGAGATTTTAGTGCTTCTAGAAACAGGATGAAAATTAATTTATCTTAAAATATGTAATTACTTAAATAGGGTATAGTGGTAAGAAGGATACTTTTTTTCTTTGCAGCTGTCCTACTGTACTACTGTAGCCCAGAAGTAGAACTACGAGTAGCTTGTCCGCATCTTATTAAAAATATATAAGAATCATTTTATAAATATTAAAAATGGAGTCTGAAATTGGGCGTCGAAACCTGAAACTAGACAACAAACAGAGTGGCTTTGTTTTCACATTTCAGAACTTTTTTTTAATAAAATATATGTCTTCAATTAACTATTATTAATAACTAATTATGTTAAACTATTCTTAACATACTGTTAATCTAAATAATATAATTTTAGATGATGATTGTTTTCAACTGTACCAAATATAACTCCATTCTTATTTCAGAAATTTCAAAGCCAAAAAATCCGAAATAGTGAAGAGTAGACCGCGCTCTCAAGTCTCTCTCAACACTCTGTCCGTATTTAACAATTAATTTAAAATAAAGTTTTCAAAGTTAATAGTTTTTATTAGATAAATTTAGAATCCTGACTCCGACTAGCACTTGACGTTTTTAATTTTTTTAAATATTTTTCATCTTGGACTTGCTATGTTTTATTTCCAAATACTAACTACAAAAATTAACTCTTTAATAACGACTTTGTTAGTTCTTATGTCATAGGTACCACGATTTTACCAAATTAGAAAGTTGTATTACACTTCGTTTATAGTTTAGACTTACCTTTAAAAAGAAATGTTAAGGTATTAATGTAATACAACGTGCTCCATACTTATTTACTTCTGTTATCTTCACAGCATAAACTTATACGAGCTGATAAAGAAGAACAACTACCAGGGTTTCAGCCTGAGCCTCATCCGTCGCTTTACGAGCTCGCTGCTCCGCTGCCTCAGGCTGCTCGAAGCGGAGAACATCATACACTGCGACCTCAAACCTGTAAGTAAGGACCTGGAAACCTGGAAGTAGAATTACTAGTCGAGAACAGACACAGCCTCTGAAGCTTTCACCTAATGGTGCACTCATTTTGTTTATCTGGTTTGGTAGACAGAAAATCTTAATATCGTCTCTCAAGGTCAAAGTCAAACCCAACATTTTTTATTCAAATTCGGTTTTTACAAACACTTTTGAATTGTCAAAGTAATGAAATACTATTTTTTGCAGCCTCCTACCCACCCTTCCGTTTCACAATGTTGATTTCTACCGAGAAGAATCCGGCAAGAAACTCGATAGTTACTCTTTAAAAAATCATAAAATCAATGTTTTAAATAAAAATGTTTAGCCGTACAATTTTATATTATTTCCTTTTTAATAAGATTTTCATATATGTACTACGACGCTAAAGTTAAAATATTTACTTCCCGAAACTTATTCGTCAGAGATATCCTAGATCCTAATTTGTAATTAGCACCTTTTTTTGTAACACAAATATTGTATTTACATCAGCAGCGCTACCTCACAATAAGATACCATATGTCATTAAACTATGGAAATAGCTAAAATATACTATTTCTGCAGTGTCGACATCCGTCAATCTAAGAGTGTGCCACCTTAATTTATTCAATTCAATTTATAATTTTTATTCAAAATAAGTATAAACAGTACACCTTTAGAAAGTCATACAATTTTCAAATAATAATGTAAACTTTGCACATATAAAAGCGAAATAACTTAAATGTAACAATAATATAGATTTCGAGCTCAAAATAAAATACAATAGTATTAGTTGTATAAACAAATATTTTCATAGCAAAGATGTAGTCAAAAAGTTAACCTTAAGCGCATAAGCTCTATGTATAAATTAAATCGCAGACTAAGGATAAGCCGACCACGTATTGGTGTCTTGTATATACTCATTAATTTGATAGTATATTTTTTTATTAAAGTATTTTTTATAGTAGCTTTAACTCTACCTTCCGGCAGAGCAGTAACATGAAGTTTCCCGCACTAACCCTTTGGCTATTGCTGTGTTGATAACCACATTATATAATAATATAGTATAATTATATATAACATTGTTTTTCATAGAGATTCTGTCTAGAATGTTAATAAATATCCGTGTCATGGTTTCCGAATTGTTTAAAAGCTTTTCCCATTAAGTGCTCACATTTTTGCAGTGTATTACAGACCTGGTTCCTCTGCATGCCTTTGTTTTGTTTGTTTTTGGTGTATTCATTTCATGATTTTTTTATTCCAGGAGAACATCCTGCTGAAGGCGCGCGGCAGCTCCTCCATTAAAGTGATCGACTTCGGCAGTTCATGCTACTCACACGCGCGTGTCTATACCTATATCCAGTCCCGCTTCTATCGCAGCCCGGAAGTCATCCTGGGCCTCCAGTACGGCGCACCCATCGATATCTGGAGCATGGGTACTGCTGGCATCTATTATCTTTTTCATGAAATACCTATTTTTTTATTTTACTTTTTACTGATGATTACGATGGGTAACGTAATCTTTTTACATACCAGCTGCTTCCCGCGGCGTTACCAGCGTGATTTAAGTTTCCCTTCGCAGTAAACATGGAACTTCCATACAAACTTTTATCCTCTATTTGAATAGATTTTTAGAGAATGATTTTAAAATAATAAAACACGACACTTCTTTTTCGCAACTTATAATACAATTTAATGTACAAAAAGTTTAAAACTAAAACCCGACTGCGGAAATAAACTAGCTCCAAAAACGCTAAAAATATCTGTAAGTAAACTGTAAAAATGTGATATTTATAAAAATGAAAACGTAATCTTCATAAGAGCCGGTCAGGTGCTTGTCCCGATTCTAAAAACATACATTTTTTTTGATGTGGAGGAGGTAAATAGTTTTAAATCTTCTAGATTTCTGTAGCTAACATTTTAATTAGGTATCGATCAACTGTTCGTTGCTAGAGTTTTGGTACGGAGCCTAATTGCATAAATCCGGCTCTCTCTTGACCAGTTTTATAATGAATTATATTTTACGAAACGGCCTTTCTGTTATAGTTACAAAAAAAAAGCGACTCCGAACCTGAAAACTGATATTAGATTATCTTTAGTCCAAAGCTGCGTAAGAGACCATAATCTACCAGAGCATCAAAAACTGTCCCGGAACTTAGAGTAACATCTCATAATATCTGGTTTAGTCATAAACACTGTAATTCCATTTTGTTTCAAACTGGAATTCCATGCCCCTACCAATTGATTCAAAATCGATTGTAACTCGAATGCCTTCCGTTTGGAGAATAAAGTAAATAATAGAATAGTATACGTGTCAGCGTGTCTATCAGTTATAGAAGAAATATTGGTACTACTTGGTTAATTTGTTTTCTAATTCACAGCTTTTATATCGCACACATTCACTTGATTCTAAGCGGGTTTTAAATCTAAGGAGTTTAGAGTTCAAATAATCTAAAACATCATCTATCACATTCACCAATTACAGCAGAATTTATAAACACTTGCTGTGCTGCGACTGTAGGCTACAACTAGCATACTTTATCCAGGTTTTTCTTAAAGTCAGTTCAATTAACATACGTGAGAACTTTCAAATAGGAAAATTTATAATTATATCACCTTTGAAAGAAATCAATTCTCTCTTTAGGGATTCGGTGGATTATATTAAAGAAATTTGGCAAACCTGTAATTCTTCTAAGGATACCTGTGGGAACGGTAAAGTCTTTTTATTAAATACAAGTTTCGATTTTTTTTTTAACTTCAGATACCGGTGTGATTTGAAAGTACGCTTTCCAGATTAAATCTCAGGTGCTGTCATTTCAGACATAGTTTAGCAACAAGCCTTATTCAATGCCTTGAAATATGTGTCTCTATTATTAAATAATAAGACCAATTATTAATCTTATTAATTCGGCTTATTGTTTATTATTTCATATAAGTGTCATATACAAAATTTCAGCTTATTGGACACCGGTCAAATCTTGCTTATCACCCGTAATATTTTCGTACTATACGCTATAAACGAAATCTAGTGACTAGCTAACTAGCGCAGCTAAAAGATATTTTTTATTTTCTCAATTGTTTAAAACTTATATGCTATTTTTAGGACGTTACAAATTGTTTATAAAATATACCTGCAAGTTGTAGATAGCGTTTCTGTTAAAAGTGGCCGTTTTTAGCAGAAATACTATCTACAACTCACACGATATAGTCTAGATACAAAACATAACATTCTATAAATAGCTTATAACTAGTTCTATATAATTGGTTTGTACTATTTTTGAAATACCTTAAAGAGTTTTTGTAGATTTTTAATTCATTGAGATTTTCAGCTCTTGAAGCGAGAGATAAAAATTAAATGAACAACTGACGAGATAGACTGGTGAGTTTCCGTGGTAGGCGACAAGCAAGCGGGCGGGCCTACCGGTTGTTGCGCAACTTGCGAGACGCGTAGAAAGCAGAGAGAAAGGTGACGCGACGCTAACACACATAATGCTGCTCATCTAGGTACTAAATGTTAACGCTGTCAAATGTGTCCACGCACATTCTACGAATCATATAGACAAACATACTATTCTTTAACCAGAAAAGAAACAGAAATACTTATTTGACTACGTATTTAAGAGTCAATTTAGAATAGGTGCAAAACATTTTTACTATCGTAGCATTATTTGTGTCTCCATGGCGTATTATCTGTGTGGGCTTAAAAAGTTTTGTGTATTATTTCTTACATGTATATATAACTCGCTTTTGCCCGCGGTTCCACCCGCCGTAAATTCGGTTATCGCTGTAGGATTTCAACGTCAATTCCCCAATTATAGAAAAAAAACGACTCACACTTGACGTTTTCAATTAGCCTATGTACTTTCCCGAGACTCAAACTATCTTCATGTAAAATTTTATCGGTGCAGCGGTTTAGGCGTGAAGTGGTTACAGACAGACAGACAGACAGAGTTACTTTCGCATTTATAATATTTATATGGATCGTTATATATACATTCAAGTTGAAAATGCTTCAGCTGTATAAAATTTTTCAGCTTTGTAGGTACATACAAACAAGCTATCTTAGTATACCTGTTTTATTTGTTGTAAATTCATTAGAAAAAATATTTGGTTTTATTTCGTATCTCACGATACTATTCAGATGTTTCTAAACTAATTCTAACCTACACATAAATTAAGAAGACATCACTGGCTGAACCTATATTTGCTCACGGTTACAAGACTAGACTGTAAAAGTCTCGTCTGGACCATCCACCAGATTATTCACTATATAAGGGAATAGAAATGCAACTCTTATGCCTCCAGAAAACCTTCTTCCTTCCTTCCTTCCTTCTTGAAAAACTTCCCTGTCCCCTAGAAGGCGCTATTAACAAAATAAACTGAATTGAAACGGACTGTGATGTGAAACTTCAAACTGTGATTCAGATCAGATTTTTGGAAATAAGTAATTATTTTTACCTTTTTAGTGCATCTTATTGAAGCCAGTTGTTTTTAGGGTTCCGTACCCAAAAGGTAAAAAACGGGACCCTATTACTTAGACTCCGCTTTCCATCCGTCCGTCTGTCACCAGGCTGTATCTCGTGAACCGTGATAGTTAGACAGTTGAAATTTTCACAGAAGATGTATTTCTGTTGCCGCTATAACAACAAGTACTAAAAAACAGAATAAAATAAATATTTAAGGGGGCTCCTATATAACAAACGTGATTTTTTTGCTCGTTTTGCTCGATATTGATAACGGCAACAAGAAGACGCTTGAAATATTCACAGAATATTTAATTATATATTTACATTAAAAATAAATTAATAAAATAAAATAAAACAAATTTTAAGGGGGCTCCCATACAACAAACGTGATTTTTTTGCCGTTTTCATAGATAATGGTACGGAACCCTTTGTTTTGTTAATTAGCCCTAGGATTAAGACCATAAGAAAAACAAATTAAGTATTTTTTTGTATTCCTGACAGTATCCTTTATGTAGATAATGTAGATAATATTGTAGCAATAAAAGACAATTGTTTTTTATTTCTTATTTTTTTAATTTTGTGAATATTTAAACATTTTTCTCTATTTAACTGAATTAAATCTTACTAATTTTCCTTTTTAAATTTGATTGACGTCGCTGCACTAACTGTATTATACCTGAAGTTTCCGCAAGCACTGGTTGTAGTGATTCTGAAAGCAAGTATAATTGATTAAAAATTCATTTACCCGACTTATTAGACGCTTATTACACGGGTCGTGCAAACATCCCTCAAATCGAGACCACACTGTCCAAGGTCTCTGACTCGGGACGGGTAAACTTGGCCGGGTGAAGCTAGCGTCCAAAAAACTAGGTGTACTCAACAGAGCGAGGCAGTACTTCACGTCGGGGCAGAGGTTGCTGCTTTACAAGTCGCAGGTTCGGCCCCATATGGAGTATTGCTGCTATCTCTGGGCGGGTGCACCCGGATACCAGCTTGGACCTTTTGACTTGGTTCAACGACGGGCTGTGAGAATTGTCGACGATCCCAAAGTCACTTGCCATATCGAACCCCTAAGTCTGAGGAGAGATTTTGCCTCCCTGTGTGTGTTCTACCCGGAAGTTTCTTGAGTGGAAACCACGATCTAAGGATCAGAAAGGGAGTGCTGCCATACTAGACAGACACAGGGTGCGGGAAGTTGTTGGACCTACATCCAGCGTTGGATCTCTATCTGCTGATATGATAACGATGAACCCATTTACCTGCTAATTCTGATTTGCGTGTTTTCACCTGCGACAGGTTGCATCCTGGCGGAGCTGCATACGGGATACCCACTGTTCCCGGGGGAGAACGAGGCGGAGCAGCTCGCTTGCATCATGGAGCTACTGGGACCGCCACCACCTGACCTGCTGCTGCACGCCGCAAGAAAGAGACTCTTTTTTGGTACTACCATCATTAATACCATATGCATGATTCAGATTGTAGCTGAAGCAGCTGACTTCTCGAAGTTTTATTGTTATTTGACCAAGTCTTGTAACGTCTATATGAAACTAAGATTGGTTGGAACAGAATAATCAAAAAAAATTAAGTGGTGTTTTTTTTTTAATCGCATTGTAAAACAGTAACATTAGAGGATTTAAAAAAAAATCTTATCTATCTTATATCTTGTGTATCAGATAATAAGTAAAGGTTTATTTTTATATATGTATAAGCATTATTTATTATTATAATTGTTGAAACAAAACCATCACAATTTTTTTTATCGAATATCGATTGGTATATTGATAATTTGTTTGAACGATGCAGATTCGAAGGGGTCCCCACGGAGCGTGACCAACTCGAAGGGACGCAAGCGACGACCGGGGTCACGCTCCCTGGCCGCTGCGGTCCGAACTGACGACCCTGCCTTCCTCCACTTCCTTCACCGATGTCTAGAGTGAGTAACTTCACCCTTATACATCTTTCTATGCGTTAAAGTAGAGGAGACATACGACAAAGAGACTACAACAGTATGTCATTATTTGAACATTCAAATTGATGGAATTCAAACTACTCTATGATTACTCTAAGATTTTTAAAGGGACGGCAATGCGAAACGGCTTTGCTGCTACGGTTACCGTTTGGCATCAGGCGGACTGTAAGCATGTTTGCCACCTAGGTGATAGAAAAAAAACATTTCACCGCTAATATATATATAAAAAATGCGAAAGTAACTCTTTCTGTATGCCTGTTTTTCTGTCTATCTGTTACCTCTGCACGCCTAAACCGCTGTACCGTTTAAGATGAAATTTGGCAGAGAGATAGTTTGACTCCCAAAAAAGGATATAGGTTACTTGAAACTGTCAAGTGTGAGTCTATTTTTTTCTATTATTAAGGAGCTGCCGATGAAATCCTACACCGATAACCGAATTAAGGGCGGGTGGATTCGCGGGCAAATGCTAGTCTTTTATAAGTTTAATCCTTTATAAATTATTAAGTTTAAAGGCCGATTACTACAGAATTTTGGTAAAAGAATCTATTGCATTTTTTTAAATTGAACTTACAAATTCGAAAAAGAAAAAGTCGAAGAATGCCATACATTTGATTGAATGTTAAATAAGAACTTGTTAAAATAGAAATCAGATTTCGCAATACTAGTCCGATTAAAGCTGTTCCACCTAGAAAAGCTTGATTGCATAAACTTTAAGCAAATAAAATCTAAATAATTTTAAACTTAAGTAGAACTGGGGTCGTTATCTGATCGACTTGATTGTCGGTTTGTGGAACAAGCGGTTACATCGCTTCTTGTAAAAGGCGGCGATGAGTTGAGTCGGGCTTTACGTAACGCTCGTGTGAGCTTAACTTTGTACTTGTCAGTAGATTACATGTACTTTATGTACATACATGCTCAATATACTACTACAACATATTTAAGAGGAAAATTAACGAAATAATTTGAATTAGGTTCTAGGAATTAAGAGTACTTACTTGAAGTATATTATGTCTCTGCATATATTATGTCTCTGCATATATTATGTCTCTGCATATTATGTCTCTGCATATATTATGTCTCTGCATATATTTTGGCATCCGACTGCATCAAGTACACTCAAATAAATAAATTTACGTAAAAAAAATATTGTTGTTAGGATTGCTTAATTTTTAAGTTTCCGTACGCAATGGTCCTATAAGAATCTATGAGATGTCCAAGTATGCAAATTTTCAAGTTTTAAGAGAATACGATTCGCCGCGTCTCACAGCCTGCTTCATACAAACGAATTTTTTGCTTATTTTTGATACTTGCCAACCAAACACCACGAAATTTCAAAGACATGTTTTAGGAATAAATATCCAGGTCTGCAGTGTGCCAGTTTTCTAATAAATTTTATATTTTAAAAGTTATACAAGATTCTAGTTTTTCATACAGATGGTTTCAAAAAAGATTTCTTGATATTAAAAACATTTTACAAGATTTTGGAAAACCACAGACATAGGTATTCGGTTTGGGATCATGACTAAGGAATTTCACAGTGATTAAACAGTTAATGTCAAAGACAAATGAGAAGTACGTTTGTATGAAGCCCGCTGCGAGGCGCCGCGGATCGTTTACTCTTACAGGTTTCTGGGATCTATCCCAATCCTCTAGGATGAACGGACCGATCAACAAAGAAGAGATCTTATTTCTGTTTTTGTCGTTTGAAGTACGGAATACTAAAAAAACATTAGATGTGATTCGTAAATCGAGACCCAGAAATATATGTCGGAGAAGGGTAAAAGTAGGATAATAGTAGATTGTATCACAAGGGATCAAAATGATATTTTTACGGCGAGGGCTCTTTTTTAAATCTAGAGCGCTGCGAGGAATTCAAAGGACGGCACACGAGGTAAAATATTTTTTCATCACACTTACTCGTAAACAGTGTCATTACGTGCTGGTTAAGTGGGTGCTAAGATTTTAATTATTCCCATGGGAGATATGATTCATAACGTTATTGAAAGCACCTCGCGCGGTCCACTTGTACGATAAAAGAGTACGTACACTTCACATACTGTTTTATCTATTCTGTTATGTATGTACAAAAGTGCCATCTGTAGTTTAAGATATGGCACTTACCTAACAAGCAATTCTAGTGCAACAATTCTTTCGGATCCGGTGGTCAAAAATCGAACCTACAGTCGCCATATTTAAATAGTGTGAACTTATAATGACACTAGCGATCAAAAAGTTTTTACCTTAGCCAAAAATTTTTAATTCATAATTCATCACTTCTGTTGCCACCATTTTTATTTTGGTGATTTCTTTATTTACAACTTACAGAAAAAAGTCTTCGTCGTCAAATTAGTTTAATATAAATGCGACACTGCCAGATATTGTTTATAGGGCTCAGATATAAATATGAATATGAATAATTATCTGGAATATAAATAAATACTTTCATAGCAAAGATGCAGTCAAAAGATTAACGCGAGCTAGGACTTGAACCTGCGACCCTTACATTCCGTGGAAGTGCTCTACCACTGAGCTACCGAGGCACAAGTCTGACTGATGAAAACCTCAATACAGCTTTGCTCTGGAAATACGCTCGTAATGAGCGAAATATACAACTCCTAGTGACATAAATATTTTCATAGCAAAGATGCAGTCAAAAGATTAACCTCGAGCCAGGACTTGTAATAATAAATTACGGAATGTAAGGGTCGCAGGCTCAAGTCCTGGCTGGAGTTAATCTTTTGACTGCATCTTTGCTATGAAAGTATTTATTTATATTGATGATATAGCCATAGATATGGCAAGTAAAATATATTTTCTTCTAAGACTCTAACCTTCAGGGAGTCATAAACGAAGAGAGATTTTTTCTATGTATCTATGTAGTCACTAGGAGTTGTAAATAATTATCTGGAGAAACAAGAAAACGAGTTCGTTTTCAGAGAGTGTACTATCAGCTTACTTTGGGGAAATTGCCGAAAAATACAAACCGTCTTCCTTATCGGCAATTTACTCTATGTCGAAGAGCACTCTAAAGTCCAAAAATTCCATCAAGTTTGAACAGTATATAAAATTAACAACATTTTTGAAAAGAAAGTCAGATGGGTATGTAAGTATAAAATCTAAAGTACTTACAGGAGAAAATATAGGAAAAAATAATAATAAAGCTCCTGACGATATATATTTACACACTAAGGTAACTTGAAAAACTTTTATTGTGTTTTCAAAAGTTGTAAAGTAAATTTTTAAATACCTACCTATGTAAGTTTTTTCGCCTCATATTTTTATTTATTTACTCGCAAATGTGTTGAAAAAAATTGTAACACGGGTGGTACGGAAATTAAAACTAAAGTCATTAAAGCCTTCGGCCTTTGTCCTCTAAAACCTCTCGTTAGTAATTTTCTCCTTAACGCCCTTAATACACAATAATATATTGTTACGATAATATGTTGAGGCCACCATTATTTTCTAGTAAAGAGAAAAGGGTGACTCTCTCTAGTTAATTTCACACTTTTTTGTGTTTATTTCCTCTAGAAATGGAAAATGGAAGAGGAAGCGACAAATAATTTGTATAATAGGTAGCATTGTCACGCAGCGTGGCGTCAGTGCGCGGCGCTGGATGGAGACAAACCTAATTACATTGACATATTAAATGGGTCTCATTTTTTAAACACCGTGTTGCGAGAAAAGAGATTGTAAGAAAAGCAACAAAACAAAAAAGGCAAACAGTTTATTATTATCGTGACGTGTAAACAATAATTTTGATGTCGATTTATGTGTTTTATTTACAACTAGCTTCTGCCAGCGGCTTCGCCCGCCCTAAATTTCGTTATCGGCGTAGGTCAAGCCGTTAAATAGTTGATATACCGACAGCAGCGCCACCTACCGAGTCCAATTGTATTTTTAAATCATTCAGAAAACCATCAAAATACCCATATAAAATTTCAACCCATTCGGTTCAGCCGTTCAGAAGTTACGTGAAAGAGGAAGTAATTACGTAATTAAGTAATTAGGAATATAC
Organism: Apoda limacodes; assembly: GCA_946406115.1. Lineage (NCBI taxonomy): Eukaryota > Metazoa > Arthropoda > Insecta > Lepidoptera > Limacodidae > Apoda > Apoda limacodes. The sequence goes on along the minus strand of OX291545.1, from coordinate 30,709,668 downwards.
GGAAGGATAATTCTTACTACCCGTTGTCCTATAACCCGTTTTCCCGTAGGAATGAAGCATTTTCCCGCCGTTAAAAGTAGCCTATGTTCATCAGGGATAATGTCGGCTGCTAATGGTAAAAGAATTTTTAAGATCGGTCCAGTTCAGAGCCTATTCAATACAAACAAACAATCAAATCTTTCCTCTTTATTATATTATTAGTATAGATTTATATAAGCTTATAACATCTACCTATTTAGTTTTTGTAAATTATAATTATCTTTAGATATAAGTTAATAGATCATTTGGAAACAAGTGCTAGTATCAAACTAGCTTCGCATTTTGGTCGTCTAGGGCCCATGGGCCGGTATATAAGTACATAAGTATATAGGGTACATTTGTTTTTCTCAGTTAACCGGTAGTATCTGTGGAATCGCTAAGGCACTTTAGTGCTAAGTAACTTGAATTTAACACACACACACACACACACACACACACGCACTCACTATACACACACATATATCTTTACATAGTTTTATATTTTGTATTTGTTCTAAATGATTAAGTCATCGGGTTCTAAGTCCGAATACTTCTCTACTGCAGAGTCAAGTGAACATCTTTCATTTCTTTCACCGATGAACATCTGAGTGACCGTCTTCAAGATACTTTTGCCTCCTGTGAATGCAATCTAAATATATGTCATATTAATGGTAAGAGCATTCCGGCCCATTATTCAGATCTACTTGATATCTTCAATAGCAATCGAATCGAATTAATATACGTTCCACCCTATTTTTTCTTGGTGTGGTATATGCATCAACTATTTTGACCATATAAAAGAATTACTTGAAATACATTTATCAAGTTACTATCACTTTTTATTCATGGTTGACTTTAATACCTGCTTGTTACGGAATGACACAAGGTCCAATCAACTGAAAACTTTGTGTAACTCAACTAACACGAGTATCCTTAAACTAAAAAACTAAATATGTCAACAATTCTCACACTCTATTAGATCTTATCCTCACTCTCCAACCCGAACGTATTTCTTCCCATAGACATATTGCTGCGTCTGGCTTCGCTCATCATGACCTTATATTTGCTTCGTACAAACTCAAAACACCAAAACTTAAAACTAAAGTAACTTTTCAGCGTCTAAGGTTACGCTCTCTATTGATCAAACCAAATTAGTCTCTCATGCTAGTTGTATCGACTGGAAACAAATCGAGTGTTTGGATTCTGCTGACAGCAAATTAGAATTATTTAAGCGGTATATAGCAGAACTATAATATGACAAACACGCGCCAATAAAGCCAGTACGCATGAACGCCCCCTGCCCCGTGGCTTACAAATGAAATACGAGCTATTATGGCTCGTAGAGATTGTGTAAAACGTAAGCATACAATATATCTTAGAATTGGCAAGAATTTAAAGCTGCTAGAAATCATTGCAACAAGATTTTCTCCCGCTTTGTGGAAATTTCTACGATCTTTAAATCTTGGGAAGTGTAGGAGTGACTTAACTAAATTAAATATGCTTAACCAACGCTTCTCATCACCTACCTATGTTGTCAACCCATAAACCAGGGATTCTACTATTAACCAAATTTCTTCAATTCCGCTTCCTAATAATACCTCTTTTACATTTGAACCTGTCTCTGATTGTGATATAAAGAAGAGGCTAAGGTCGAACCCTGATATTGCCAATCCTTTATTCATAATCCCCATATTATTAACCTTTCTCTGTACATTGGTTGCTTCCAAACTTCATGGAAAATGGCACACATAGTACCCGTCCCTTAAACGCACATAATAGACCTATATCAATTTTGCCCTGTTTGTCCAAAGTTTTAGAACGAGTAGTACATCACCAGTTCTCAATTTTTATTTATTGCACTAATCTTTCAAATAGATTTCAGTCTGTATTTCGTCCAGGACATAGAACGTCCACGGCTCTAATTAACGACGACGACCGAAAACTGACACTAATTGTTCTTTTAGATTTCAGTATTGCATTCAATTGCGTCAACCATGATATTCTCATGTTTATCATACGCTCCCTAAATATATCAAAATCAGCGTCAACAACGTGTACGAATTAACGGGTTTTACTCTGATTGGTGCAATGTTGATTCTGGCGTACCTCAAGGCGGCGGGCTCTCTCCTTTATTATTCTCAGTGTTTAGAAACACTTCTGTGATCGTTATGCTGATGATCTTCAGCTGTACAGATCTTAAAGGGTAGACGAAATTATAGAGTGTATAAATATGATGAATAAAGATCTTGAATGTATTGTAAACTGAAATGAACAATATGGCCTTTCTCTTAACCCTTATAAACACAAGTCAAAATGGTAGGTATAAATCACTCCTCAAAAAAGTTGACAAAAAATGTGCCACTTTAAATTTCACCAGGGTGTAACTGAATTATTGCCAGCAGGTAAAAAATGGAGGCCTTATCCCCAAGGTCCATAAAAAAAGTCTTTTCGAAGATGTTTCCTAAAAAGAAAGAAACACCATTTACCACACGTACTCGTTACGCTAGTTAGCTCCCTTTTGCTACCCATTATTGACTATTTTATTCTATCCCGACATAACTGAAGAACTTCTAAACAAACTCGACCGCCTTCTCAACTTATGCATCCGCTATATTTTCGGCTTGCGTAAGTATGATCGATCAAGTCTCGCAATATCGTACACAGTTAAATGGCTCAGTATCCGTTTTCCCCGTAATACACTTATTTATATATATGCAAAGTCACTAAAGAGTTTTAAAGCTTTAATGCATCGGTACTATGTATTTTGGATGTCGATATAGTATATATATATATATATATATGTGTGTTTGTTTATGTTTAAAATCATATATAATTTACCCACCTTCTTATTCACATATTATACTTTATAATACTATTTTGATGTACTATCTTTTATAACTAAATCTATTATCATTATTAAAGCTACTACCATCTATTACAACAAACACTGCACTACACCTTATTTATGTCTACATTACCAAAGGTTAACTGGTAGAAAATGCCTATAGGCATTAAGTTCGCCTTTGTACAAAATTAGTGGAATAAAGAATTTTATTAGACAATAATGTCACAGTATAGGTAATGTGCATAAGATTATACAGCGCAGTGTGTCAGTAGAACTACTATCATTCTATTTGTGATCATCATGCTATCTCATCCGAACAAGACCAATAAAGAATAAAGTTTCCCTCTAGTCAGATTCTTAAGAGAGTTAGTGCATTCTCAATGCAGCAAGAAGCGTCTTGCATACATAGGAGCTTTGTTATGGTATATGATGATACCCTACTGGTTTCGCCATGTTTGCGCTGTTGACCCGAGATCGCGAGATGAAAGTGAAAGTAAGTGGTAGGGCTAATCTTTACGATCACACGCACTGCGTGAACTTACTAGCCTTGTGGCAGGTGACAGACAAATAGTAAACCTCGGTATACCCAAATAAATATCTATATTTATAAGTAACAGGCACATGCAGACTTCGTTTCCATTAAAATTCAGAATCGCTTTATTATCATAAACACTTACCATCCCAATTTTACCCTCGTTTGCAAAATTCATTCTTAGTGGAGCCGTACGTACGAGTACGTTAAAAATAATATTCGAAATTTCATGTGTTTCTGTCACCACAGCATTACTAGCATTATTTATCATACTACGTCTTTGAATTACTCTCTGGTTTTTCAACGGATTTCCCTGTTTTTTCGACACATCTAGTTTAAACTAGTCGATCTATCGACTAAAACAGTTACCGCGATTAACAAGCGATGAGTAAATCAAATAAACATATCTCGAATTTGAAATTATCTCTATCGGCACGAGAATCAGACCCGTGAAAGTGTAACTAACATACTATTAAACCAATAATAACGTTCGTACTTCCAATGACTGAGTATTTTGTCAAGGTCTTCCAACATCTATTATGACTAAGAAGTTATTAGCAAATCAAAGGTGATGAAGGTGAAGTCATGCCCGACCCACTCCATAAACTTAAAAAGTTCTTCCAATGCATTGATTTGGTTTGGTCAAGCACGGCGCTCCGATCTTGTTTAAGTATCTGAAGCTTTCCATAGTGTTGAGTCCACAATCACGAATATCTTAATGTAAACGTTTGTTTGTTTACTTGTCTTTCAGTACCGGAGCAACGAAGCATCCAATTGAGCTGAAATTAGGCACAGACTTAGAAATTCAAAATTTCCTGCAGGAACGAACTATGCTACAACTATAATAGCAAACTTTTTGACGTGACAACGTCTTATAAATTGGTTTGCCGGGTGACACTTCAAGAAACTGCGTTACGCTCCGCTCACGTTATGCGCTCACAATGAGAGCGAGTGAGAGGCACGCGCCCGCCTAAGAGCGAGAGAGACAGACATAAAATCATTGTCACGTAAAACTTTCGCCCGTATACCGACTTTACAGGCAACCAGTTTTTTTTGGAAAATGGAGTTGCCGTAGGGATCCCACACCGATAATCAAATCTATAGGTAGGGCGGAGCTGAAGGTAGTATGGTATAAATTCTACAAAAAAATTTTTTTTTGACAAAGGTGTTTCCGGTTCCGCTGAGTTTTAATAACTGTTTTCTTTTTAAAGTGTGTGTGCTATAAATTTACAACTTTGCTAAAGCATACCCGTGATAGTAGTGCTTTAAACGCTGAGAAAACGCAGTTTTTAATAACAATGACGTATAAGATGCACTACTCGCGCACGCTTAGATACATATTGCGTCATTTTTGTTTTTACTGTCACGTAGTACTGCCACTTAAACAAAGTTGCTGAAATAATGTAGTTTTTAATAAAAAAAGTTGACTTTTTTTTAATGTTACGCTGTATTTTTAATCTTTGAAGTAAATTGTACAAACTCACAATTTCTAACATTTAAATGTCTACGCATATCGTCAATAACATATTTTATATTCATTTAACAGATAAATATCTGAGTAAAAACGTAACGTATAGTTTTATGACCATTAAATTGCGCTATCAAAAAATAAAAACGTAATTCACGAATATATATGACAGGTAATACATGCATAATGCTTACTGCAACGTGTACCTTACTGGTTATGATTCATCTGAATGTTTCATCTCTGGTTAGATAAGAGGAAATTGTGTAAAACAAATTAATTTAATTAACTCATCCGTATGTATTTAAATATAGGTACGTTTTATAACTATTAAACTTTAATTAAATTAAAGACTTGATATCTATTTACAGATGAAGATAAGACAGAGGGAATACAAAGCAACAATTAATTACGAAAAAAAGTCTAGGTATATTACCTGTAGAGAAGAGGGTAGGGGGGTGAAAATAGCGTCACAAAACTTGAACTTTAGGGTCCCTGAACATTGACAATAAAATGCTACAAATCCCAGACCCCCTGCCAGTTTAAGTGGCCAAAAACTATCCCCCACAAGAAGTAAAAAGTCCACTTTTCTGCATAGTTACCTTATTGGGTTTGAAATCACACCGTTACAAACGTTTTTCCATAGGTAGTTAAACTTCACCAAATCGTAGATTGACTCCACTTCATGTGGCACGCGACACAGTGGGCATTGCGTGTGTTTTTAATTTTGTTTCCGTAATTATTTATAACATTAATTTAATCTAAATTGTTTGAAACCTGTTACCTATAATAAACAACACAATTCAATATAATTTAATCACAATTTAGTTACTAACTGTTCCCCGCTGTGTAAGAACCGAATTCCATACAAGGTTTTTTATGTGCATGCCTTCTTTCTAGATGCAAGCTATCTCTTTACCAATGTCAATGCATTTCTCCTAGAGGTATTTCTTTACCTAATTTGATGCTTTTCTCCAAGATACAAGCTATTCCTTAACTAAATACGGATGCCTTTCTCGGAGATTTAAGCTATTGATGCCTTTCTCTAAGATGCAAGCTATTTCACGGTTTGGTTGCAAAAAGCTGACAGACAGACCAAAAGATATGGCAGACATAGTCGAATTTGGCTAATAAAGTCAGGGGATGTGATTTATGCAGGTGTACTGCAAGCTTTATGCTTGTAACACCGTAGAACCGTTAGTCACAAAAAGCTAGCAAACTCCGTGTCGTACTCCCGTAATTTTTTAACTTTGGACGCTAATATCTCGCAAAATATACACGTTGAGAAAAGATTACCCTCTTAGAAACCTTAAATGCATTTTCGTAAACCTATCGAACGATGCGCTGGGGCGCGCGCAGACCAATGTCAATAAATTTACCTTTTTTTCGCTGCTGAAATGGCCCTAAGATTTAAATTTTATAGTTTTTTTACATGTTCTTTAATTTTCTTACGTCTAGAAAAAATATTCAAAAATCTATCTAATTGTACCAAGGGCACAATCCATTCCAGTCCTACTAAAAGCACACAATAATTCGTATTTTTATTTATTAAATTAATTCGGATGTTTATATTTTTTTTAATGTATGTTCGGGCATTTTTTTTTTTTTTTTTTTTTTTTATACTACTAAGGTGGCAAACAAGCTTACGGCCCGCCTGATGGTAAGCGGTCACCGTAGCCTATGGACGCTTGCAACACCAGGGGTATCACTTGCGCGTTGCCGACCCTTCAGAAATCTAATAACTTCTTTCTTGAAGAACTCCATACTGTAGTCCTTGCAGAATACCTTGGCAGGGAGCTCATTCACAACTTAAGCGTTCGCGGGAGGAAGTTTCTCTGAAACCGCACTGTACGCGACCATTTAGGTTCTAAAGTGTGAGAATGGATTCCCTGCCGATGGCGAGCGGTGCGATGGTAGAAAGTAGCCGTGGGCATCATTTCGAACAATTCCTCAGAACACAACCCATTGTACAAGCGGTAGAACACACACAGTGAGGCAAAGTCTCTCCTTAGACTTAAGGGCTCGATACCGTATAAATGTCATAAATATAGACGGATTTGCAAAATTCTTTCAAAGTGGTCCCATATTTAAAACCTAAACTTTTGGTCAAAAAAATAATTAGTGTTAATTTGGAACTGGTGAAACGCCTTTAATGTTGATGATTGTATTAAATTTCGTAGCTAGATGGATGTTTCTAGTGTACGAAAAAAGCAATTCATCACACAAAAGTAAGAAATAAAACAAAAATTAAATAATAAATCAACTGGCTTCAAAAAGATGCACTAAAAAGGTAAAACTTATAACCAAAAATCTGATCTAAATTAGAGAATACAGTACAGTACATAATGACTTGGACCACTGTTGTAACCGTTCTAACACTAAAAAGTCTTTAAATATTATCTTAAAAAATTATTGCGAACAACGAATTATAGAAAGTGCAAAAACGATGCTATCATTACTAAGTGAAACAGAGAGGCGTGCGTTGCATCTTGCAGTTTGTCAATTAGAGCGGGGTTCAGGCAGAAGTACCGGTTGAAACAAGCGCCGATGTGTCACGATTTATCTTCAATTAAGCTCGTTTCTGTTGTAATTTCAAACAAAATTGTGTACTGCAATCTTCGCAGAGTCGTTATTACGAGACGTATCGCATAAATTCTCAAAGTGGTATTTGTAAATGGGCCGTCCGCCATACAACTCCCGATTTGCATGAAATGTGCGCGACACTTTGAAAATTGATTATAATGAAAAATAAAAAACTTACTTTTTATATCTGAATTTTATTGTACCAAAAGACTTCTTACAAATAGTACATAATATTAAAGGTGTTTATAGTTTTAGTATTATTTAGGTTAAATTTATAGGTTTATAAATCTTTTTAAAGAGTTACATCAATTCAATTTGCTTCTCTGTTCTATATAAATACAGATTCCGTTTTGCTGTTAAAAAATTAATTTCAGTTGAAAATTCACTCTGACCGTAAAATCTTGTACCTACTGATTCATACAACATAAGGTTTTGTTTTGGTTCTGTTCTAGAACTTACTGATATTTTATCATTTTTATTCAAAACAAATACTAGATAAATATAGGTAGAGGGTATATGCTGTTATTAAATAGATTGACAAACAAATTTTTATATTTCACGCGGGGTGCAAGTATTGATATAACGGGGTATCGTTGAATAAGTCGTATTTATCTTATCATAAATTTATTTTTAACTTTTCCCTATGATGTATATTTTGCGAGCTAGTTAATCCACGTCTTCTTATAATCTTAAGAAAATACGATAGTGTTTAACTTCATAAATAGGTACTTCCATCCAAATTCAATGAAAATTGTTTTCAACAAAATCGGTTCATAAGTTTGTCATATATGCTGCGCAGGTCTCATTCTACGAACGGAAACCTAACGCTGATCATTAACCAAAAAAACAGACTACCTTAACTATTTTTTTCAAGTAGATACATAGATAGTGTAAAGTAAATCGTTCAAGTTAAAAGTGAAGTGTGTGTCTCCTTGAGCTACTTCTATCGCCTGCCGTCCACTTGAAAAAGGCTCGACGCTGCCTCCTGTCTCTGGACTTACGAACTGAATAGACGCGGTTCATTTTTATTATGTCAAAAATATAAGTGTCAACGATTGTATGTCTGTCTGTCTCCAGTACATAGGCAGGGATTAGAGCACACTGTATTAGTACATTAATTTCGTCTTGGGCTAACCACAGTCACGAGTTTGTAAATAGCAATTCCGCACGAATGTCATACAACGTTTTTCAACAACATTGCGAGAAAACAGTATAATTTATAGGTAATCTTTGTTTACTTTTAGCCTAAAGTAAACAAAGATTTTAAAAACGCAACTTAATTAATAAATATTTTTCAACTGGCGCGTCATTTAGGACTTTTTCTACGTTAGGTGCAGTGAATACTTTAGATTTTTTGCTTGTGTAGCCCTCTGACTGTCGTTTCAAAAATACGTGTAACTTTATAGGTACTTTGATAAATCTATCTCATTGTTGGTTTTAAGAGTGATTTTCAACATCGAATATATTGACCACAATGAGGACGGCTTATACGTCGCACGTTGTTCATTGAAATAAGCCATTAAAACATTTTCAGAGAATGATTGAGTATTTCTTCGAGTTTTCCATGATATAAAATTATTGTGAGCCATTAAATATCGCTTTCGCGATTTTGGCGACAAGAGTCCATTTCTGCAAGTTGCGCCTCATTTAAGATTTCAGGTGGAGTAGATTCCACATTAATATCGGATTCCTCGCTTGATCTCATTATTTTGTAAATAGATCAGTCGGAAAGTCGCTCCAATCTTTTTCTAATATGAAAATGGCGCGAATTTGCAAATGGTGCCACGTGTGGGTGATGAAATGATATTTTGGACGCTTCTGCAAAGTGTTTAGATTGCGTACAATGGTGCGATGTCCGAAATTGACAATTCACATATTGCTGATTCACCTATCTCAAGCCAAGCATTTGCAATTATGCAAAGGTAAAAGAGCTCTATAGTGCCCCGTTTTCCATTCCATCACGCAGATTATGCATCCTCACACCTATCAAGAGATATCAATGCAAAAAAATACATTTGGAAGTTCCTATATGTATAGGCATGAAATATTAAGTTGTTGTATTAATGTCTTTCTAGTTCTTATTATGTGACCATGTTGTCAAACTGATATAATTTAGGATCCCTCAAACGAGGCGTGGAAAATAGGGTAACCTTCATGTAAATTCATGAATTACGAAACCTAATTTTACTTTGACGTGTATGCGGAATCCCATGTTGTCCTGCTGTAAAAATACATGTACCTATTGTACCTACAGTGCATTTCGTGACAAGACTAGCATGCTTCGCGCAACTGTTATTTGTGTATCATTTACACTTAATATGTCGTTGCAGTGATTTGGCTGCATCACGCTTTCAAGCTTGTACAAGCCACATGATCCTATATATGTTATTATAATCCCTTCGTATCCAGCTTTTCTAAAAACAAGTTAAGTATAGACTACTTTAGTTCGTTTTACATAATTTTCCTCTAACGAATGTCTTAATACAACGTAGTAATAGTGAAAATTGGTCGATTAGCGAGTCGTATCTGAAACCTACTATAGTCAGTCCAAGCGAACGTTGGGTCCCTCTGTAACGGGATCACACTTAAAGGATTGAAATATAAACTATATTACTTGCTGATAATATAGCTTTCTGTAGGTAAGAAAGATTTTTTGAAATCGGTCAAGAGTTTATACATTAATATTTGTATGGCTCTTTATAATATTAGTGTAAGTGTATAGATTACGTATGTGGTCTGTACGCACCTCTGTCGCCACATTCATGTCTGCCACAGTTGAGATAATAGGTGCTATCGTTAGCAGAGAAGAAAAATATATATATTAATTTAGTGCAATAAGACAGATTCTAGAAGTTCTAAATTCTATGTTCTTGCAACTTGTTATTTCTCAGCTCAGCTGTTACTTCGATAAGTACGAGAATTATATAGAATATAAATAGACCATACTAGGCTTGACATACAGAAGGCGCGGAAGCAAAAACTTGACTTCATCAGTACAAGTTAAACGGCAGGTACGTACTCATACCGACACTTAAATAATGGCACAGAATCTTGACCAATTACCTGTTGACGACTCTTGCAATATTCTGCCTACAAATGTTATTTTTCGCTCAACAAGTTACTCTCTTTATCGTAGACCTGGGTGTATCAACGTCGTAAGTATAGGCCGCGGCACATAAGTCTAGCGGTGAGCGAAACGTGAAGGGGATGTTAGCGCATTAGTACTAAGCATAAGTTAAATTTCCGTACAAAAAACGAAAGTTACAAGACGTGATTGTAATTTAAATTACAAGAAGTATGACGAAAATACATCTGATCTTTATGTATTTGAAATGTTCCCCTAAAATTTTTTTTTCTTTAGATTCTTGGAACGATAAAAAAGTAGTAAAAGGTTTACTTTAAAATTTTAAAGGATTTTTAAGACCAATTGGCCTATATTTTTCGCCCCACAATAGGGTAAAAAAAATTATATCAAAATTCGATAAGTATGGATATTTTTGTTTAATTTTATAACAAACCTGTTTACTTACACAAGACACCTGGTTGTAAAATTTCTTTAAAATCGGTGCGAATTTGACGGGAATATAATATAACGGTTTAACATACGAACAGACGGACAAGGCAAACATATGTTTTTTACTATATATACTATTAAATATGTAATTTGTCTAGTCAGTTAAAGTAAGGCAGACACTTCATTTTTAATCTATTACAAGAATTATTAATGTATATAAGTTTCACGCAAGCAAAAAGGTGAAGTGCGAGTTGGACTCCACAATCAATTTTGATGAACCCCAGTCTTATGTATAATTATAATTCTTTTAAACAGATGGGACCCAAAGCGACGAATCACTCCGACAGAAGCGACTCGTCACGAGTTTGTAACAGGTTGTCCCCTCGGCAGCGCACCAACGGGGGTCCTGGCGCTGCCCCGTCTCGCCCCCCCGAGGCCTACACGGAGTGCCCTGCTACACTCGCAGTCCGCAGGGGACGTGGCGGCCATGCTCAGCCGCGCGTGACCTAAACCCACCTGAGATAGGGTCAGCTCCGTTGGCCTACCATAAGTATTATATCATAGGTCTAAATGTAGTTTTACTGTATGAAATCGTAATTGATTTTGATCAAATATTTACCGATCAATCGATCATGTCATGATATTTAGTAAGGAATAAAATTGACAGGACAAGTTGTGAATTATTTATATAGTTAATTGACAATGACATTAAAATTAATTCTTACTTCTTTTTCTTATTCTTAATTCGTACTTTCATAAATCTAATAAAAAGGTGATCATCAGACAGCATTACAAAAACGGGAACAGTGATATTACAAAATAGTTTTGTAAAATTTACATTAAGTACCTTTTTCTCTTAAAGCAAAAATACTAGTCTAATTTTATTTAATTTTCAGCATAAAAAAATATTTACATCAGTGACTGTCTTTAGATATGGTAGTATATACCTAATGGATGTTTAGGATAATATGTAGTTTTGCATGACGCTATAAGTGTTGTTTATAATTATATAGTTATGAAAAAAATTCTCAATATTATTGTTTCGCCAAAGTTATACTCACTCTGCAGCTGTCGACAAAGTTATACTCACTCTGCAGCTGTCGACAAAGTTATACTCACTCTGCAGCTGTCGACAAAGTAATAATCACTCTGCAGCTGTCGACAAAGTTATACTCACTCTGCAGCTGTCGACAAAGTTATACTCACTCTGCAGCTGTCGACAAAGTTATACTCACTCTGCAGCTGTCGACAAAGTTATACTCACTCTGCAGCTGTCGACAAAGTTATACTCACTCTGCAGCTGTCGACAAAGTTATACTCACTCAGCAGCTGTCGACGAATATTTGTATTTTTCTGACTTAAGTTATTTAATTTTGTTAAAATCAGATTATTTAAATTTGTTTGGATGAATTTTAATCTGAAATAAAACCTTATTATTATTATTTCTACTAAACATTATGAAAAATGATTAATTTTGATGTTTTGATAGTGATTCTTTCACATGTATTTAGTCATATTTAATATACTTACTGAAGATCAATAAAAAATATCAATTAATAAGCTACAATAATATTAAGATACTTTTTGCATAATTGAAACGTATATTTTTGCTTTAGACAATCCTTACTTAAAATAATATCAATCTTACTATAGAGTGTCCTTTTTTTGGCACAATGAAATTGTATTTTTAAGATGGTCTGTGCCAAATCACATGACTGATTTATTGAATCGAAGTTACCTATACTTTTAACAAGTATAACATATATAAATAATATTAATATCTAAATTATTCCTTCAAGTAAAAATACCGAAAGAACGAAATAAACGGGTTGCTTAAGAAGTGCACCTCTTGCTTCTAATAACAGGCGCAAAGATAACATATATATAATATAACACAGAAACCAATAGATAAAGAGTGGCAACAAAAAAATATAATTAAATGGAAAAAAGAATATACATAAAGTCGTTACAAAACAAGAAAAATATATAGACAAAAGAATAGATATACCTACGTAGCCATGTAATAAAACAAGAAAGATAGATAAAAGAAGAGAAAAAAGAGAATGAAAACAAAAGCAAGGAGATATAATACAGGTAGAAAATATGGTATAATGTTGAAAAATAATGAACGTAGAGTTTAATAAAAATAGCTGATTAAAGATAAGTTTACAGTGCAACATACTTTTCTGACCTTAATTTTGGTCGCTAACGTAGTTGTAAGTTCACACCATTTCAATATGGTGACTGTGGTTTTGACTTTTGACCGCCGGGTCAGAAAAGTCTGTTGCACTATAGTTAAATTTATTATCGCAAAATAATAATAATAGATCTTGTAGCTGGCAAATTGGGAACAATTTTCCCCTTTATTAGAGAAATAATTCAAAGCAGCAAGAAATAAAGACTAAATAATTGAAAAAAACAGTTATAGATGAACCAAAGTTTTTAGAACTCTCCAGAAGTACATTAGCAATAAGTGATAAATTAAATACTGAAGTAAAATGTGATGAGACACTGAGAGAGAAGATGAAAAGGTGAAAAAGAAATAAAATAAATAAAGTGCTTATGAAAAAAACATTATTTAAGTCGGAAATAAATTGTGTTAGAAGTTACGTTTGCTGTTTAAGCGTAAATGTATTGCCTATATCATCCTCTGTTTATACTAGTTCAACAAGAATATTTGTATACAATACATAGTATATCTACACACAAAGAACGATGGTGATAAATATTCGCAAAATTATATGAGAAAAAATAAATATGAGTATACTAAATCATGACGCGACTGGAATTTAATACAAGTTTGTATACCTAAGTAGCCATGTTCATATCATACCTAAGCTAATAAGGGTAGTTTTAAATGTCTAGAGTTCAAATCGTATATTATCATGAAAATAGTAACGAACTTTCTTAGTAGCATTGCTTTATTATTGTAATTAATATAGATACTTACTTATTTATTAAATTAATAATCTACGTAAAACCTGACTCAGAATCTCTTTGCAAATCTTGTAAACATAACCTAACTTTACTTAATGTTCACTTTTTCTGGTAATCTAATCATGAACTATTTAAATACTTACATGATTACCTTTATTGTCATTCTTTAAGTGGTTTTCAAATAACGACACTGATTGAACCTAAAATCTACAAAATTCGAAATTTATTTTTAATTATATTTATTTATATATATGCTGCATTATATATAGACTAACAAAGCGAAAGACACGTGTCCAGGTCATTTTTGTTTACCCGAATTGCAAACAGATTCCGAGTCCGGTTTACTCGATGCTAACCTAATTAAGTATTCTTTAATCGATTAAAGTATTTACAAATAGGCTATAGGTTGTAATAAGTATACCATCAGATTACTTAAATATTATATTAGATGTGATCAGACATTACTTTTCATTTGCCATAACTTATAAGATTGAGGAACATATTTTCTAAATAAGTATCAAACAATTCTTTATATAATTAAATAAATTTTTAATTTCACTACTGGATTTTTAACTTTTAGCTAGAAATACGTATGCTTTAACTATCAGGGAAATAGATATTTATCAATATACTCTAGTCCAAGCATAATTATAAATTCTTCTTTAAGATGTAAGAAATATAATTTTCTACGTAGTAGGTCCCTAGAAACCCTAGAATAACTTAAGCAAACAAACCGATGACCAAAAATATTATACTAGCTAGTGAAGGTATTTTTTCTTTTGTTATTTTTTTGTAAATGTTATAAATTAAAAAATATAATAAGTGAACTTGTATATTTGCTAGAAACAATATTTTATTATATTGGAAGTTCTTTTCATTCCAAATATTTATCATTTATTAATAACTATCACTTATGTATAAATATGTTTTGAAAGTAATCAATTGTTTTTAACAAATGTTATTAATGATTATTTATTATAATCGAGTCCTAGATCTCATTGTAATTAGGTCAGAAAAAAAGGGTTATTCATAGAAAATGGTCTTAAATTGTAAATATAAATCTTTATTTACAATTTAATTATTATAATAAAATAATAGTAAAAACTGATGTGAATGTTTAGGCAAAGCCAAATAAAATTGTGAATTTATTTTAAGATTTTTTAATATTATTGTGTAAGATATAGAACAGATAATTGTAAGAATTGTTATAAAAAGTAGAGTTAGCATGTTATTTAGGTACTTAATTGTGAATCGTACGTAGGTTAGTGTTTAGTACCTGCTATGTGTGTTTATTGGTTTTAATTAAAGTGTTAAATTCATGATACTGATTAAAGTTCTTCCACATGATTGTATACCGTTTTATTATAAAATATTTCGGAATCGGTTTCTTTGGCTGCGTTCGCTGGTATAAGTAGTTTACTGATCTAAATCTATCTAGTCTAGTCTAATGTCTACTCCAGATCCTGTTCATCTGTTCTAAGAGTTATAGGTTTGTATGTATTTATATCTTAACAGTTTAAATTCCCAGAAGGTACCAGGGGCGATCGGGGTGACCCATATAAAAAATACTTGGGGCTACTAGGTTTGTATATTTAATTATTCAAAAACTGCACGAGCTGGGTCGATTGGGTAACTTACGTTTGCAGATTCATCGTTCAAAAAATACCTTCAGATCTTATGATTGCCCCCCTCTAAACTTTTGTTCTGGATCCGCACTTGGAAGGTACCGCCAGTGGCTAAGCACATACACCCACATTGTAACAGCCTTATAACCACTTCATTTTTGCGTGATAGGTGTTTAGCTCATTAGCAGAACATTGCTTGTGCTGCACTGTACCTGGGCTAAGCTGACCTAAGTCCTAAGTGACCAGACCAAAAAAACCGGCCACGTGCGAGTTGGACTCGCGCAGCGAGGGTTCTGTACCTACCACCATTTACGTAATTAAAAAACACAAACAAAACACAAGTGTGCTGCTAGGCGGTTACCCATGCAAGTACTGACCAAGCCCGACGTTGCTTAACTTTGAATATCGTTTCCAACAAACAAATGTGTTACTGTTTCTCTTAATGATAAGCTAGATGACGCTGTACCGGTAATTTAAAATAGTAATTGCATCACATCAAATGCAATTTTTATCATTTGATGAGATACTTTAGAGTTCACAATATTTTTCGCTGCAAGTTTAAAGTTTGATGTCTTTTTGTTTTGACGATAGAGCAATAACAACGAAAAAGTGTTTCTTGTATGGGGACTCTCCATAAATTTCTACTTTTTTAACTTTTTATTATTTTCTAGATAATCCTCCATCATAACATATATTCTGTGGAAAATTCAGGCTTCTACCTATTTCGGTCTACAAGATAGAGCCTTTTAATGGTCGGACAGACGAACAGACAGACAGACAGCGTAGTCTTAGTAATAGGGCTCCGTTGACACCCTCTGGTAACGGAGATAGAGCCTTTTAATGGTCGGACAGACGAACAGACAGACAGACAGCGTAGTCTTAGTAATAGGGCTCCGTTGACACCCTCTGGTAACGGAACCCTAAAAAGTGATTAAATAAAAGATCAGGGACAGAACAGAATGCTATTTTCCTGTTTATGACAAACCATTAGAGGTACCTGTACCAGAATTGAGCAGGGAAAGAAGTTACAGTGGTCTAATAGGTAATATTCCTATTAAATTTAGAACGGACTGTTATCTATAATTGATAACATCGCCATATAGTTAAGCATGAAACTTTAATGTTGGAAATTGAACTCTATAAAATTATCGATGATACTTAAAAGATCCCATTTTTCTTTAAAAAAACTATAAATAACTATCAATTTAAAATGTAATAGAAATAGACGCTATATTATTTAAACCCATTTCCTCATAATACCTTAATGAAACAGCCGAGCCCTAATGATATCTGGGTATCTTTCTTGTTGCGACACTTGTGGTGTCAGGTCGGGCGCCGCAAAAACCACACCAACGTAACTTCCTACAAGAACGAGGTCTGAAAGCACAATGGTGAAGAGATGCTATCAGCTGCATTCAACGCACCACTGCTCTGGACTTTGTATACATACAAATAGTAAGTACCTTACCAACTTGCGGGGCTAAGATGAACTTGCTACATGCTATTACAGATTAAATATATATGTCTACTGATTTTGCAATACTATATTGTATTACTTTTAATATGAAATTAATAATAAAATATTATACTAAGTTTCTTGTCAGCTCTTCTTAGCAGTAATATCATATTGTAGTAAAAAAAATACTTTGATCCACATATATTTTTAACCACCTTGGTCAATGCAGTTGGCTGTTGCAGCCATTACTGCTTCACCGGGCTTTTTGGGGTGAGACTCTGAAGGAGCCTCAGCCCATATAGCGCCCAACACGGGGGGAGCCTCGGCTTAGGTTGTCGCTCTCGGGGTGTGAGTCTCGAACCCGAAGGTCAGTCAGCGCCAGGAGGGGAATTCCCCGTCAACGCAGTGACACAGTGAGTATATACAGTCGTGGTGACTTTCGAGTGAGTTCTAGTAGTTCCGTGACAAAACGAAAAACAAAGATGTTAGATAGATATGTTATCCTGCGATCATGGTGCTTGCAACGGCACTGAAATATCAGGAGCTCATACCCTCGACTGATCACGGTAAGAACCCAGTAAAACATTATGTTAGACAATGATAGTAACCGTGAATCTTAAGAACAATACTTACCTTCAAAAGTTGAAAAATAGAATGAAAAAAAATAATTAAACTGCGTGTTATAAGAATGGGGTTAAAAATCCACAGATCACTAATAAGGTACCAGCGTAGACGGAGAAACTTCTCTGTCTACGAGTACCTGTCGTAAGTAGCGCCAAATTAGTATGTAAAAGAACCCTAGTGGTGGAGTAAAGCATTGTCAACACGATCCGCTAGAGTTCTTCTACCAACAAATTTGGCGCCACTTACGATTGGTACCTAATTTTAGTGATCTGTGGATTTTTAACCACATTTGAATCTATCAAACATTGTTTTAAACAAAACTGTATTAAAGGTTTTCAGCTATTTGCAATAATTCTCATTCTACGGAACCCTATGCGTTTACGACCGGCACTTGACCAGTAATTTAACTATTTCTAACAGCTAGACTATAACAAACTGCGACCATTTGGGTACAGAGTAAGGTTAATACAAAATTCTTTATATCTACATGCCTACAGATATTTTAACATAACAAACAAGAATGCAAAGTATTAGAAACGAAAAACAAAGAAAGTAAATATTCATAAATTTAGTGATTACGTAAGGTTTTATGTCATGGCCAAATTAATTGGAGAAATTGTGAAAGCCTATGGGTTACGTTTTGATTCACCATATTTCATATGCCATTCCTATTACATGAGCAATTAATCCACGCTAATATTATAAATGTCTGTACTTCACGTTTATACCGGGCCTGCTGTTTTGCCCGGGATAAGAAGTACCTTATGCGTGTTTAAACGGGATATAGTTTGCTGTTTATATGACATCATGATTTCAAACATCTTTTCAAGTTCTTACATTTATAGTATGTGGGGTAAGAAAGTATCTTTTTACTAACCACCGAATCACTGAGGCTTTCTGTGGAGTAAAGTTTACGTTACCCATTTTTTTGACTTTCAGCATTCAAATGTGGCATAAAAAAAATACATTTACATTGCCTAAGTAAAAAATAAAAATAAATAAAAAACCCGACTACAAACACATTAAGAACTAAAAATAAATAAAAAGTGCACCTAAGACATCATAATTATTTAACTGTAAGCAGACGGAACTCATTTTTATGTACGTACTACACGAGTAATGTACGTACTACACTAGTAGTTAGCAATGTATAGGTACTACTACTACTATTTGTACTTGCATTGAAGTAAGTCCCCCCTGCTTTAAGATGTTTTAGGTGCACTTATTTATTTCTTAAGGTTTACTGGTGAGAAATTATCGGAGCTAACCTAATCCAAGTAAAACATTTTAGGCCCGCAATGCAAGTACGAACAATGAAATAAAACTATTTGCGTTAATTGTCGCACAATTGTGTGCGCAAACGCAAAGGCACAAACGGAAGTCGCATATTACAAATACTTATGTTATGTTTTGTGCGTCTAACTAGATGTTGTCGGTGGGAGTTAGGACTCAGGCTGTCAACGAGAGCTGAGTCAAAAAATCGATCCGCTGTAGATCAGCAACGATTTTTTTCTTAAATATTAAACACTGTTTGACAAAAAGCACGACAATAATAAAAAAAAACTGTTAAACGAGGCACACACGGTTTCAGATCACACTACTAGAACGACGACGACACGGCTAGTGGCGCACGAGTAACTAGTTGTGTACTTGATGGCTTAGTTCCTGCATGGCTAATTGTAAAAGGTGTACGTCAATAAATCCGTGAGTTGCTTGTCACTTTTTCTCCCTTTAGGCTAGTTTCCGAAGTGATGCCTGGCAACAAATGCACATCATTTAAATTACCAGTTTAAATAATTTGCATTTGTTGCCAGGCTGTTGTATAGGAGCTGGACCACTTTCGGGTGTGCGATGTCTGTTTGAATGTGTGTGTGCATATATGTATATGTGCGTGTTTGTTTGCACCTTGCCGCTATCGGGCGATGATTTCATCAGATGAGACCTATCTAAGCTAATTTTCGTATAGTTTTATTGTATATATCTGTTATATGTATTTGTATATTTATATATATATGTATGTATTAATATATGCCAGTGTGTGTATAAATGAATATGTGCATGTATATGTGTATTTACAAAACATGTATTTATTAGTTGATTTAATATAATATTATGTTTCGTTTGTAATTTTACAAAAATTACCTATTGGAAGCACGCAATAAAACAGAATTGTAATTAGTTTGTAAAGCTAGTTGTTGTTAATTCACTTGACGATTCGAAAGTGTACTTAGAAACCCATCTGAATAAAAAGATTTTAAATTTTGACCTCAAAAAAATCGCCTCTTTTTTAGGGTTCCGTACCGAAGGGATGCTAACGGGACCATTGCTAAGCCTACGATGTCTATCTTCCCGACATGTGAAATGGTGATGTTAAACAACCGAAAAAAAAAAAGCCAATTGCGTGTTTGACCACTCTGCGTAGTCTTTTATATGTTCTACTTACATCGAAAATTGTTCTTCACATACTCGAAATAATTCTCGATGAGAGTTTTTAATATGGCCCAACTAGTGAGGGATAGTTAGTACCTATACACTTTTGATGTTGCAGTAAAAGTTATTTTTTATCAATCATATCATTTGCAAGATTTAATCTTGTAATTTTTAACCTGCCTAGGTAATAACAGTTGTTACCTTTATATAACAGCGATTCTACATTAGTCTTATCTTTACTATTAAGTACGTATATGTACGTACGGAACATATATAGATGCGTAAATCATGTGCCACTCATTAAGATAACGCTAAGTGAACATTTAATGCGTTCGCGCGTCCGGCATACTTAGTGTTGCAAAAAATGCATTTATTTACAATAAAATAATGTTTTGTTTAGTTACGGTAGAAGTTTATACATTAAAAATAAAAACTTAAATTGTATTACAATGTTAAAAAAGTATGAAATACATATATATGTTATTAGACCGTTATAAATAGGATCACACACAAAATTTGAATATTTCATTTTGTGTAGTGCGTAGTGTTGATTATAAACCAAATATTGGGTCAGATAATTCACAGTCAAGTGCGAGTCTGACTCGTGCACTCTAGGTTCCGTACAACCATTTAATGTAATTTCTAACCTGTCTAGGTAACAACTGTTGTTATCTAGACAGGTTAGAAATTACAAGATTATATCTTGCAAATTTTATCGTCGATAAAAATTTACATTATCAATGTTGTATACCGCTTTATCTAAAAAGATCTTTTCAATAACTCCCCACAGGAGAGGCATCCATGCCCCCTATACCTGTAGGAAGTATATAAAAATATTTTCTTAATCACAGTCAGTCGAATGTAACCTCCAAACAAGTGACCAACGCTGTTCCCCTTTTCTAGTCCTAAAAAGTCCGCAGACACGAATCCAAAATTTATTTTTGCCTCAAGCAAGGTATGTCGGATTACAATTTGTCATAACTACTGTCGTAACTACTTTGTGGCCAACAAAAACAGTCAAATACCGTCCTGATTGAGGTCAATCGCTGTATTAGGTATTCAAATTTTAATTAACAATTGAAAAAATAAGATAATTAAAATGAAGCAACTTGGGAAGATGAGGCTAACACGACTCTTTCCCAACGACGAATATAAGTTAAATTAGCACATTTCTAACAGATAGGTATATTGCGAAGCGGAGAGCGGCTACGTATGTCGAAAGTATCAAAGTATTGTGTTGCCTCTAGCGTTACTGCTGAAAACAGTTGGCTAACTAACGTATCACATATTACTCGCGAAACAGTGAAAATAATAATGTGATTGTAAAATAGAGCTTTTAATTGGCTATCTCGTAAAATATGCGGTAATTACCTAATCTGTCGACGGTATTTCACCACGTGTATTTAGTACGCTATGAAATTAAGCTATCTCATATTCCATTAGAAGCATTGTCAGGGTTATGGTAACATGGTAAAATAAATAAATCCAACTCCCTTGTTCGTGTTTCCATATCCAAGTGGCAAAAGCTGAACCCCTATAAATTCGTCATGTCCGTCCGTTCGTATGTCTTAGCCTTAAGGGCCGTTCATTATTTAAGTAAAGAAGATTTTGTTAATTTTTACAGAGATGTGTTTTTGTAAGCCGCTATAAAGATACGTTATAAAAATTAACAATATAAATAAAAAAAAATACATTGAACCGACGAATGAAAAATTATTATTCGCGCGACCCCATCATGTGGGATATTATTGGTGGTTTTAAAAATACACTTTACGTTTTTAATAAAAATTTCTTCTGAAATATACATTTTGCGAGTAAGGCATCTAAAGTTGAAAAAACTTTTTAACTTTTAAACCGCGTGACTTAAAAATCTGGAAAAAATCCCACCATAATAGCATATACTTACCAGTAGCTGAGATACCTATGAATGTGCAAGTTCAGGACCAGCAGACAAAACCTATCCAGTTGCGCAGAGGAATACGACAATGAGGTTTTATCCCCGAAACTGTTCTCTGGCGCGCTGGACGTCTTCAAGACACTGGACTAAAATTCGCAGCATTTCTGCGGCGGCGCGTTTATCTCTCACCTCCGATTCGCAGACGACATCGTAGTAATGGCTGAATCTGTGCAGGATTTGGAAGAATTACTAAGCAGTTTCAACAATTCTTCCAGACGACTAGGTCTTAAAATGAACGTAGACAAGACTAAGGGTATGTTCAATATACACGATGATTTGAGACCAGTAAATGTAGCCTATGGACGCTTGTTACACTAGGGGTATCACTCGCAGTTTGAGACTAGGCAGACAACAACGATAAGAAAGCAGACATCTTCAATTCATGAGTCTTGCCTATTATGACTTGTGGTGTGGAAACCTGTGTGTAACAATAGGCTTGATTCACAACTTAAATGTAGCTTTAGCCAACTATGGAGACGGCTTTACTTAGTGTTTCATTGAAAGATAGGATCAGAAATAAAAAAATCCCTAGAAGAACTTAAGTAGCCGACGTAGTTCACAATATAAGGAAGCTGAAGTAGCAATGGGCAGGTGATATCTGTCGACAGAACCGATGACCGTTGGCGCAGACGAGTTCTTGAGTGGAGACCACGGACCGGTGGACCGATGACTTAAAGAAGGTAGCCAAAAGTGGCTGAACGAGAAAGCCAAAGGACCGAATATGGTGGCATTCCTTATATGGGCTGAATCCGTGATTCATAAGGTCACTAATGGCTAACGATATTATGAATGCTTCATAAAATTTGCACACTGCTGTTGCTACATTTGAGTTTAGTGTCTATAAATGCGTTAAATGTTGCCCCACAGACCCCGTCACACCGCCTACCATACATCATAGTAAAGCCTACTTAAAATATTACTTAATCGGTTAATGCACTATTGAAAAGGTCTAAAGACTTTGTAAACGTCCTCGTAATTCGGACTACATTGAGCAGCGAGCGTTCGTCTCCAGTCTTCGCTAATGACGAGGTACTTAGCCTTGGAGATCTGCCACTCATTACTCAATATTTGACCATTCGCAATTATTAATAGAATGGTCTTGAAGCCACAAAAAAATATTTACTCTATAGTAATTTAAAATACATTTTGGCGATTAGAAAGGGAATGCGTAGGATTGTCAAGAGATGTCAGTTTCCACATATTAGTGTTCCTTTGCCACGTTCAGTGATGTTGTAACGTGATGTGATGAGATCAAAAGAAACCGCTAGTGAACGTAGAAGACATGATATCTTCAGTTTAATGACTTACAATATTGACAAGTAACATAAGTTCTAAGCTCATTATAGTGTTTTTCATTTTTTATAGCTTCTTTCATGTTAGGTCTTTGTTATCCGTCTGCCTGTCCGCTAAGCCCCTTTTTTGTAGATTAGGCTATATATGTTAAATTAGGAAATTCTTAGGTCTTGGACTATATAATATTGGAATAAATATATTTTAATAATTTCATGCATTTAACTTAACTTGTTTCAATATTTTATCCCTATTTTACTCCCTCAGGTTGCAAGATGTTCGGTAGCCGTATGGCAAAAACGAAACCCTTATAAATTTGAGAACAGATATGTTATAAAATTGATAAATGGTTTAGTCTAGAATTTATATTTTGCAAATTATAGGCTTCTATAATTATAAAAGGTTAATTAAGTCTCGTACTTGACGTAATCTTTATCTAAAAATCTGAAAAAAAAACACGATGAAAAGACTTTACAAATACTACCAACACGGAGAAAAACTTTAGTAGCTGTAAGTAAATAATAGAATAATAACCACTAAAATATTAGTAATTCCCAGGACAAGTAAATTACTTAGAAAGGTGTTTATTTTCTGTTTTTAGACACACTCACACACACTCACACACACCACACACACACACACACACACACACTAACACACACACACACACACACACACACACACACACACACACACACACACACACACACACACACACACACACACACACACACACACACACACACACACACACACACACTTAAAAACATTAGTAAAGATCTCTAAATTAGCGATGGATAAAATTCCCATAGTGATATTCTTAAATTACCTTTACATACATGGCATGGTTGTGTATTAAAAGTAGATTGCAAGACAAGTGAAAAAATATAAATTTCATCCCTATTAGCCTTCATAAGTCCCCACTGTTGGGGCACGGCCTACCCACACCGAGGTATCCGCACAATGACGTGAATATAAACAATTTTCTTGAGAAATTAAAAAAAGACTCGGGGCTCGAACCGCCGTCACTCAGCCGCAAGGTGAAATCTATATCCCTGGGCCACCATCGACAACTTTCCTGCAAGAACTTAAATTGAATTTAGAGAGTAGCAAAGGATTCTTTAGGTGGAACCCAAGCGTAGCGATTGGTTCAAGGGTATCTAAATCCTCAGGGGAGCGGATAAATAAATAAAAAAAAGGTATAAAATGTTTTTTTTCACAAGTTATGAGTATCCTGCTCTAGCACTGTGCTTTTTTCCCACCATTATGAGTTAGAAAATAACTCACCTAATTTGACACGTAACGTAAAATAAATTAGTAGAATCAAAATAATTAATAAGCGCCACAAAGTCATAATTCGCCTGTCAAAGAGTAGGTATACTTCCGGCGCTTGCGCATTTTAGCTATTTGAGCTGCTGCAGTTGCCTTTGAAGACGTTGCCGTATATAATGCGAAGCCAACGTGTCCACGCAAGTGATATCCAGAACCAGCATAGGTACATCCTAATCGCCAAGGTACCAAAATTACACCGTCAGCTCTCTTGCCATCGTCTCTACAGGTACTACTTACATATCGTCACGTTCGATAGTATAGAAACAGTTGCGAGAGAGCGACTTTGTTATTAAAATTACCTAAATTGTTTTCTTTAAAAGTTTCACACGGATATTATGTCTCAGACCCTCCTAATATCGAAACACTTCCATCTCGTACGTCTTTGCCTCACCACTTACTAGTCATGGTATTACATAACACAAATATTTGCCGTCACAACCTGCCGCTGCGAGATGTCAGAGAGCGGGCGTGACGCACCTTAGCTCTTGAGGTCATCAGAACTCTGCAGGTTTTGCCAGTGAAAGCCGACATCTCAAGGTCAGTGCGAGAAAGTGTTGATAGATGTCAAAAGGAGATATAAGGCATATTGACGTAAAAACATCACGGTGATGGCATTCAAGTTGACTGACCACTTTAAATGAAAATTATGATTTAATGGAATGCTGTTTTATTATTGTTTGATGTACCTTACTAAAAAACTATTTTTTTTTTGTAACGTAACTTACTTTATTTAGTAAGTTACGTTACAAAAAAAAATAGTTTTAAATCATAGGTATTTATCTATTTTTATTTAGTAAGTAACGTTACAAAAAAAATTTAATCATATATTTTATTTAATGAATAAAAACCATTACAAGTGCGTGCGTGGCAATTACGGATATCTAAAAAAAAAACAGAGAAACATATTTGGTGCAAGATAATCTTCAAAATTTATTTTGATTTCTTTTAGATTTTTAAAAAAGTTAGAACATTTAATGCATGTTTATTGCATTTTGAAGACTTATTAACAGCCCTACTTATTAAGAACATACGCATTTAAGTATGTGTTGTAACTACTGGGTGTTTTCTATGTATATAATATGTATGTATTTACAAAAATATATATATATATATATATTTGTATCCCTTTGTCTGGTATCCATAGCACAAGCTTCGCTTAGTTTCGGACTAAGCTTAGTGTGTTATATAAATGTACATGAATAAAAAAAATGTATTTATTATATATATATATTTAAAAAAAAAATTTATAGCCGTGAAAATGCGGGAGCAAACAACCAAAAGTAGTCTCATGCCCATTAGATGCTATAATATTGTGCCATAATATATATTATTTTGTACAATTATATCGTAGTAATATTAAATTATCATACAAGGCGAGCTGAGCTCACGAGTATCATACGACAGTTTTCAATACACTTGAAGGACAGTAAATAATTACAATAATGGTAAAATGTAGTGAAAATGTATATTTTATGAAATCTTATAGTTTTGATATGTTTTTAACAAACATGTTGCATTTATTTTTCCAAAAATAAGAACTTTGTTCATAGGTATAATTTCTTTTTGGTAATAAGTGAATGGCACTTGTGAGGTAATTTGGAGGCTATTGAGATTCTGAAAATGGTGCAGTACAGGCTCCTTATTGAGCAAGTGTGGTGGTTGAATCAACATTGACAGGTTTGATTTCTTTTTTGGTCTGCCAAAATTTTGGTGAAAGGCCATTTCTATGTAAAACATGTCAGCATAATCTGTGGCCGACAACAATTAACCACTGTAAATTTATTCCGTGGCAAAGATAAATATTTATAACTTTAATCTATGCAAATACTGTCTGTCGGTTAAATTATATAGTCATTGAACTTAGTTTGAGGAATGCAAAAGTCAATTATCACATAACGTATGAAATACCTGGCGATTATGTTAATAAATTGTTATTAAATACGCTTAACCTACTTATTTAAGTTAATTTAAATTTAAATACAAAGTATTGTGTTTTCGGCAGATAATTTGTTTAAGAATGTGTTTAATTACGTATTGCTTTACGAATAACAGCTTAAGTAATTATATTTATTACATCTTATTCAATCAATGTAAGAATTAGTTAATGATTTATAAACTTTAGGATTCCGTGCTTACCTAAAGTCTTTCTTGTTAGTCGTTCTCTTTCTTTCTTGTTCAAACTTTTACCCAACTTCCCGATGAGTTAGAGACTAGAAACTTAGAATATAGATGAGCTTATGTTAATGACAATGCAATATTCATATATATTGTAGATTTCATCCAGTTTTAAAATATTATTTAGATTAAACACAGATATATATATAATTTCAAGTCTATCATGTAATATGCGCGATTTTCGTATGGTTTCGTAGTGAAATGTTACGGAACCCTTAGAATTACGTCATGTCCATTCGTCCTAATGTCACAGCATCATATTTTCTTTGGGTAAATTTTATAGTAATTATAAAATTTGAGAAAAAATATTTTAGGGGTAAATAATTCTCCATACAATTAACCGGTGATGATATTTTGTTTTCACGTCCTCCATCATGTGGGGTATCATAGGTTAGGGCTTCTAAAATGCATATGAGGTTTGTAAATATTTTTTTTCTGTAACGTGTATATTTTGCATATTTGAAAAATTTGTGTCTTAAAGTAAAATGTTTTGGACAGAATCGGTTTCTAATTTTTTTTATATATGGATCGACAGATTTATATACTACACGCACTTGGTCGGTTTCCGTTGTATAAAAATTGTTATTTTTTATGAAAGGCTGGAAAGTTGCTAATGTGGCGTGGGTGGCGGTGAGAAAACCGAGCAAGGGAAGAATGTAAGAAAAATTGAATCCTCAGCAACGCGAGGGATTCTAATGCACGTAACCCACAATAATTTCCAGCCGTGCAAATTTGGAAGGCGGTACCTCGTCTTGGTCGTACCCCTGTATTTTCCCGTACCTATGACACAACATATAGGATCATTTTGACTTGTAAAGTTTGACATGAGTCATATCACGAAATCATCAGTCTACTCATAGGCCAGTTCCGTTTAAAATCTATGCCATGTCCGTCACCGAATGCTATAGGTATTATATCTACATTTACGCTGCACATTGCATAACCGTAACATTTGACCGTAACCGTAACCGGGGCTAACGCAGAGTCATTGTCGCTTAATGTTGAATGTCGTGCAAACAAAGACTTCACAAAAGTTTTACATTCGATACCTATTTGCACGTATACAGTATCTAGGTTGAGATACAAAGGCCGTGGATAAATAAGTTTATTGTTGTGTGAAAGTGAATCTTCACAGCCTACATCTTGCGTCAACAAGAAATATTCTGACATTTGTTTCCTTGTGGTTCTAAGTTTATTTGTGATGAGCAGGCTCAGACATGTCGACACCCACATTATTAATAACACTTCTTGTTCATGACATGAATAAAAGGTCCGTTAGCCGGTGTGTCTTTAATTTAAAAATGTAATTTTTATTTAGACTTTTTGTGACTTTTCGATATGTCTAATCAGTCTATCATTAGTCACTTACCAATCACCAACAAGGCCGCCAGATTCCCAACTCCAGTATTGGTCGCTGCTAGCAAACATCAAGTGTACAAAGTTTAGTGACTAGTCTTTTGTACAGTTTAAGTCGAGTCCTCACGTCAGCAACTTGTACAAGTTCTTCGGTTACAGCACCACGTAGCCAAAATTTACGAGGAAGGTACCCCTTAACCCACCCTCGATATATATATTGATCTGCAAATCCTTGTTCTCCTCTCTAGTTAAATTAATCGCTGTCACCAAAGATTTCAAAAGGACAGTCAAAGTTATTTTCTTTGTTATTAGAAAGTTATTTCGAGTAAAAGCTAGTTCATCGATATGATCTACTGGAACGTATATTAAAAACAGTCTGATCAGTGATCCTACTACTATCTTTCAAGGTAGTTGCTAGAGAAGACTCGACTGAGAGAATAAGGTATAAAAGTCACCATATTACAGAATAATTAATAGTATGCCCATATGAGATTAATTTGATGGTATAAATGCCACTAAATTTGTCGTAGACTCCGAAAAATCTGTAAACTCTGTCTACGACAGAACCTGATTGGTTTATTTATTTTTCCTGGTCTGATCAGAACGTGGCATTGGATCCTAGCACCTACGACGAGTACTGTATGGCCGCAATACTGGCACTAATGGTAGTCAGTTCATGAGTGACCTCAAGTGAATCGCCGGTAAGTAAGGCATGTAAAAAGAGTCCCGTAAAGTATCAGGGCGGAGACCTTTCTCACTGTCATCCAAAGTAGTCAAGGTCAATCAATTGGCAAATCAGTCAACTATCCCTATGACTTTCGTCCGGTAGTTGTCCCGTTAACTTTGGGACCGGCTTTGACCTTTTGATTGTATACCAAGCACTCATTCCATATGAAAATACAGTGCTACTGCCATTCAGTAACTGAGAACGTCATCTAAGATTATTATCTACCAGTTAATTATATTTATCAGATTACAGTATGGAGTTCTTCAAGAAAGTAGTTATTAGATTTCTGAAGGGTCGGCAACGTGCAAGTGATACCTGGTGTTGCAAGCGTCCATAGGCTACGGTGACCGCTTACCATCAGTAAGTCTTGTTTGCCACCTTAGTGGTATAAAAAAAAAAAAAAGGTTTCGTCCAGCATGTGCAACAACTCCATACTACTGGCATAGATAAAAGACCATTAGGTCTGCGCGTTATTTCTTATACCATGGAAATGGGTCACAAAAAGACTATTGTACTTAATTCATTTTTGGATACTTCAGCTGTTAATCAATATAAGCAACTCCAATTCTACCGCTCACTTGAAGTACACCTTTGTCATTCCAAATTTCATCGTTCCTTGCCAATCACCAAAAAAGACGCAACAATCAATAAAAATATATAATGCAGAACGGGATTCATTGTTGAAGACACAAGACAGCCAGCAGTGCAGAAGTTTGGAGGAGTCCCACGTCCAAAGCTGAACAACCACAAAAGAGACGCAATAATGTTTTTACCTTTCTGTGTTGTGTCTGTCTTACGTTGCCTGGTATAGTAATCAATTACCTGAATCGTTTCACCATGAATCAACAACATAAGCTTATATTGTAAGACCATAGCCTCAACAAATCGATAAGTTGAGAGTCAAAATGTAACAAACGATTAAAAAGCAAATTAAATTTTTTTTTTTGGATTTTTTTGGATTCTAAGGCCTGCCTACTGTGAAATGTCTCGTTTGCTCATTTGACTGAGAATCCCCCAATCCCCAATACCTAAGAATTTACTATATTAATGAAATAAAGAATGTTTACTTTATCTGGGAACTTATTGGAAAAAATCTCGAGTACGTTAGAACCAGAAATTCGAGAGCAAAATGAATGCATGTACAAGAGGTCTTAAATTCACGAATTCACGAGTCTGGCGAACTCGAGACCCCAATTAACCGATCCCAAAAAATAAATCTATACAACACAGTAAACAAAGTGTAGTACATAATGATGTATTACGAATAAGAATTAAATCTCAACTAACCTCAATTTAATCGATTTAATCTTGATTACATCAAATCGGTAGTTAATTTATTTCTTGAGTTAGTGGTATCATTGTCAAATGAATAATGAATCAATGTTGTAAAACGTATCTAACCATAACAATTTAAAAATTGCCAGCTTACACTGAACGCTAACACAATTTTCCACGCATTTCAAGATTTGATTTTACGCTAAATAAACACCGCTTTGGCTATTACCACAGTTACGTTTACTCTTTAACCAGAGAATAATAAACCATGTTACATAGAGCTAAAGAAAAAAATACTAAGAATAATATAATTATAAGGTTGCAATTAAAATAATAATAATTTCGCCATATAATTTTACGACACTCTTAACGATATTGATTTCGATTAGATTGCAATTAAAATTCTTTCTATAAATAAATAGTTACTGCAAGGGATAATAGATGAGATAGCTGACTACGTGTGCGTTACATCGTGCGTATCTGTACTAATATTATAAAGAGGAAATATTTGGTTGTTTGTTTGTTTGTTTGTTCGTTCGTTCGTTTGTTTGTTTGTTTGTTTGTTTGTTTGTTTGTTTGTTTGTTTGTTTGTTTGTTTGTTTGTCTGTATTGAATAGGCTCCGAAACTACAAGACCGATTTGAAAAATTCTTTTACCATTTGAAGCCGACATTATACCTGATGAACATAGGCTACCTACCATTTACTGCGGGAAAATGCTTTATTCCTACGGGAAAACGGGTAACAGGACAACGAGTAGTAAGAATTATCCTTTCGTACTTATCTTTTTCACATAACTTCCAGACGACTGAACCGATTGGGTTGAAATTTTATATGGGTATTTCAATAGTTTTCTGGATGATTTAAAAATACAATTGGACCTGGTAGGTGGCGCTGCTGTCGGTATGTCAACTAATAAACGGCTTGACCGATTGAGTTAAAATTTTGTATGTGTATTTCTATGGTTTTACAGACACGAATGTATTATGCCATTATGGAGGAAAGATTTGATTGTTTGTTTTTTTTTCTATAATTAAGGAGGTGTCGTAAGTACCTACGCCGATAATGAAATTAAGGGCGGGGAAGCCGCTGTCAGAAGCTATAGTAAACAACTTTAGATGTGTGAGATTATGAGTAGGTAAAGAAATTACGTTGAGAAGCCCAGGGACCAGGATACGCATCGTGTCGGTGTCTTGCTCGATGACGTGCCAGCTAGTTGCATGCCCGTGACTGTCTCGTGCACTTACTTACTTGCTTTCATACGCCTGTGGGTCCCGTGTCACCCATGCCCATGCTGCACGCGACAGCTGCTGGTATTCCAGTAGTAGGCATGCCAGCTACTGGCATGTGTAGTCTGTGTTTAATAACATAATTCTCTATACGTGTGTCGACAGCTATATAACCCTACTTCCCTTGTTAGTAGACGGTTCAAAAGCTACGTAGGTACGAAATCACTCATCAATACCTATCATAAAAACATTATAAAATTGGTCGCCATAAAAGTCGTATCCTTACGCTACAGTGTTGCCTGTTAAAATCATTGCTAATTAACTCCTTAATTTTTATAACATTTCACTTCCATAGTAATTTATTTAAATAAATAAATAAAAATCATTCATTTCGACCTTAAAGATCATATTTTGTTAGTAATATATAAGAAAACCCTAGTCTAATGTTAGTAAACTTAAAAGTACCTTAATCTAGACCTTATATCTAAGACAGCCCTGATTAGTCAGCACGTGAACCATACTGCAGTGGTTCAGGTACTGACAATCCAGCCTGTCAGCAAAAGCTCTCAGGACGCCACTAGGACTATCCCTAACCCTGCGTACCAGGGATGTGCACCGCTTCCGCATAATCGAGTAAAAACAATCAACATGCGCATCGGCGAACATACCCGACGCACTGCAGCATCGTGGCAGTCCTATTAGCATCCTGAAAGCATTATTGTACTGAACGCGGAGGGCATTGTACTGTTTCTGCGTAAAATTGATCCACAGGCTGCTTGTGTAGAAGGAAGTACAATAAGCTCTAAAGAGTGTTACTTTTACAGGGGTGGAACAACGAACAAACCTGCGAGCGATCATGTTCGCCCTAACGGACAATGCCCTGCGCTCTCTCTCGATATCAGCATCGTCTTTCAGGTCAAAGGATACAACATGACCTAGATATTTTAATTGCGACACCCTCTTTAACGGAGTACCATATAATTTAATTGGTGGTATAATTGATGGCAATGCTTTATCCCTGGCCTGAAAGACCATACATTCGCTTTTTTTTACATTATATATTAAGCCGTGGCTTTGAGCATAGTTTTTACATATGCTCAACAGTTTCGCTAAGCCGCAGACAAAAGCACTTAGCAACACCATGTCGTCAGCGTAACTGATGTTGCTAAGACTTACTCCGTCAATGTGACAACCGACATGTGTGCCACTGAGCGCCTCTATGAGGGCATTAACATAAAGGTTGAAGAGCTTAGGGGAGGTTAAGCCTCCCTGTCTAACTCCGCACTCCAACCTATACGGCTGCGAATAGGTTTTGGACCATCGCACAAAATTAACCTGGTTACGGTACCAATATTTATTATTAAGCGTTGCCATTTTTTTTTTTTTGCTATTACAGCCTATAAAACGTGACCTAGGATTTAATGGTTGACGGACCATAGTTTCTAATTCCGTAAAATATAATCTGACAAATTACTTGGTTTTTTGTCGCATAATTTTGCAGCGAAGTCGAGTGTCAAAATTTGTATCTAAGAGGAAACTGTTTATTTAGTTTTTCTTTATAGCATTCGACAGCAGGGATAAACTACTTATCCTAACTGCTATGTGTGTGAAGATCAGATCAAAAATGCAGTGAAGATCTATTTGCATTCGACATAGTTCTACAGTTCCTAATAAATTATAATAATAGTTTTCGTTATTTAATGCGAAAAAACAGCAATGAAAAATCTGCTTACTTCATTTATTCTTTGTTTTTTTTTTTCTTTTCGGCGAATTCTACAATTCTATGAATAGTTCTGACGATAAATAATGTGTTTATCGATTTGTTTTTTCTATACGGGTTGACTGACCCAAGGCTGGTGTAACCCAGCCGAAACGTCGGGAAAAAGTTATTTTGCCAAATAACAACGCGTTTAATCCCGTTTTAATTCTAAATTAGAAATGGAACGCGTAAATTTAAAAATTTTTAGCATTGTCGATTTTTATGGAGACACGTCTAAGATCCTTGCAGAATTCTTCAAAGAGTACTGATAGTTTATCTAGTGATAAATATTTTTAAAGTAGGAGGTGTCTCCAGAAAAATCGTAGAGGCCAGCACTTTTATCTATGCAGTAGGAGATCGTAAATTGACATCAAATTTATTGTTTATCATTTTTTTCAATTTTTTTTTGCTAAACACACATCAGAACTCTTCGCAGAATTGTTTAGGAATCTAAATTGTGGCACTAGAAAAATCATAGAGGCCAGAACTGTCATTTCCACAATAGCAGATAATGAACTAATATCGAGAAAATGTATGCAAGTTTATTCACGTGTTTCGAGACGTAAGTCAGACTTCTATACATTTTGCTCTCAAATTCCAGAGTCCGAATAGCTCGAGACTGTTCCCAATAAGGTCCCAGAAGATCACAATTTTGCGCAACATTGTCGAAATATCCAAATAATATTATCAGGAAAATCGGTCACAAATCGAAAATTTCAGATCACTCAACTAGGCAATAATATTACTTCTGCATTTCTGAAATATTGGTAATATATCGTCCCCGTAGAGCGAAATCTAACTAACTAAGAAATAGTGACTTCTAACAAATAGAGATATTGTAACTTGAAATTTTTAAAAATAAGAAAAATCGTAACTTTTTAACTTGGTGTTTTATTTATAACTTTTTAATGGTTTTGAATCGCAATTACCTGTCTTCTTTATCTGGTGAAACCAGATTTTAGGAAAACTTTGTTACTTTGCAGTAAATTATACAAATACAAGTTAGTTTTAGTTTTCGCGCTCATTAAATGTTATAATTTAGAATTTTTAGCTAATGTAACTTACTTTAGTGAAATATTGTTTAAAATTTACATGAATGTAATGGTGATTAAGGCATGTTAATGACGTTTTACTTGTATTTTTCTGTTCAAATCTAATTTTCGTACCTTGAGTTGTCAACCTTTTTTAATAAGTCAAATTTAAACTTTGAAGTTTACCTGTTTAAATTAATATTAATACAAAGCAAATAAAACTAAATAACATCTTAATTAAAAACTGTTACAAAATGATATGAAAATTATTCAGTTTCATCGAAACATTATTCATTAGTAACATCTGGTTCGCCTATTCTATCTACTGCAGTTTTGCTAGTAAGTCCCTACTTGGACGGATGTAACTTATTACAAAAACCTATTAGGCTATAGTACAAAACCTATTAGGACCTTCTTCTTGGCCTCCGAAATAGGAAGAGCACTGGTATAAGCCTTCGGAATAATAAACAGTTTTAAGGTAATGGCGTCTCTGTTTCTTTTAGGTTCGTCTGTATGATTATCAACTCCTTGGAATGTTTTATAATTTTCTCTCGTTTTTTTTACTGTAGTACATAGTCCTTAGTGAAAACTTTGGCAGGGAGCACATTCCATAACCTAAGCGTTCGCGTGAGGCAGTTTTTCTGTAACTGCACTGCACCTGAACATATAGGTTCTAAGGTGTGAGGATGAATTCTCTGCCGATGGCGAGCGATGAGATGGTAGAAAGTAGTCGTGGGCATCATTTCGAACAATTCCTCAGATAACATCCCATTATAAAAGCGATAGAACACACACAGGGAGGCAGAGTCTTTCCTCAAACCTAAGGGTTCAATACGGCTTGTGAGTTTGGGATCGTTGACAATTCTCACAGCCCGTCGTTAAACCGAGTCAAAAGGGCTAAGCCGATATCCGGGTGTACCCGCCCAGAGATGGACGCAATCTTGCTACTTGTAAACCAGCAAACTTTGCCCCGAGTTAAAGTACTGGTTCGCTCTGTTGAGAACACCAAGTTTTTTGGACGCCAGCTTCACTTTGTCTTACAAATGATCTCTGAACTGAACATCGCTAAAGATGTCAACACCAAGGATCCCAATGCTCTTGGAGATGGTAAGGGGTGTGTTCTAGAATTATGGGACCTCAGTGAATGAAAACCTTCTTAGCAGGGAACGCGCAGACTTGTGTCGCCTTAGGGTTGAATCGAAACAAGTTTTCTCGTCCCCAGTCAGAGACCTTGGACAGAGTGATTTTGATTTTAGACACAAGTTCTCAGCGCTTACCTCCACAATAGAGCGATGAATGTTGCAAAGGCTCAGATAATAATTTTCACTTGTTCTGTTATCTGCATAGCTATGTATGTTGTTGTTGGACAGAGCCTTACCAGACAACAGTGTTAATGACTATGCTATCATAGCAACTAATTCTTGTATGCGACTGCCGGACAATAACAGTATCCCGTAGGATGGCAACATCGATAGAAGATCCCGGTGCCAGACCCGATCGAACGCCTTCGCTGGGAATCCAGGCTATATGCTAATGCCTCCCCCTGACTCTCAATGCCTTGTGCCCATCGGTGTGTGTCACCAGTCGAGCGACCGCGGCGAAAGCCATATTGACGGTCGCTGACCAGGTCGTATTTTTCTAGGTATCTTAGAAGCTGTGTGTTTACGCTTTCACGTTGTTACGCTCCATTACCTAAGAGAAGAAAGAGGTAATAGCTTGGATTCGATGGATCTGATCTATCGCCCTTTATGGCACCAGGTGCACATTCGCAGTCTTCCATGAAAACAGAAATTGCCTAGTGTGGTAGGAAAGCGCAAAAAGGAGCAAAGGTACAACTCAGGAGAACACTGTTTAAGCACCACTGCAGCTATAATACCATCTGGCCCATTCGACTTATGAACATCTAGAGAAAGAACCGCCTGCGGACCCCCGCTATGTTGTCTTGCTATTTCGGAGGCCAAGAAGGACGTGATAAGTCTATGTACTAAAGGAATTATACTTTTTGAGTTGCATCCGTGGTATAATTCCCTACATACTAGCAAAACTACAGTAGATGAAGTAGTCAAACTAGATGTTATTAACGGAGAATGTTTCGATAAAACGGTTCTTTTATAATTTTTATCCATTTCAAGCACACAAAGGTTATATCAGCACAAAAGGCTGTACTGAAGCCTTATTGGGAACAGTCTGGAGCTATTCAGATTCTGGGATTTGAAAGAAAATGTTTGCAAGTAAATTCAGACTTCCATACATTTTTCTGTTGAATTACAGAGACAGAATAGCTCAAAACTGTTCCCACGAAAAATGGTTAGCCACGACGTGTTCCAGGAAAGCAATAACTAGCTAAATCGCATTCGGGAGTAGTTATCTGCAAGTGCTCTCTGCAACTGTCAAAAAATTATAAAAATCGGCCAAGTGCGAGTCGGAATCGCGCACGAAGGGTTCCGTACCATTATCTATAAAAACGGCCAAAAAATCACGTTTGTTGTATGGGAGCCCCCTTAAATATTTACTTTGTAATGTTATAGCGGCAACAGAAATACATCTTCTGTGAAAATTTCAACTGTCTAACTATCACGGTTTATGAGATACAGCCTGGTGACAGACGGCGGACGGACGGATGGACAGCAGTCTTAGTAATAGGGTTCCGCTAATTACTCTTTGGGTACGGAACCCTAAAAACTAGGAAAAAGATTTAATACATGCTTAAATAAACTTATTTTGCATACTAGATTGAGTGAAAACTCACTAAAAGATAATTATTTATTTGTTACTATGGTAAGTATTGTCAAATTTAACAAAATCATATTCGTATAGTCACTAAAACGACTTAGTTAGTTTTCGCTCTGCTGCATTTGTTTTAAGCTTGGGTTTTTGTGTCACCAAAATCATTTAGTGAATTTTCTTTACGAGTCCATTAGCGATTTGAATCAAATGTTTCGGAGTAAAACTAACTAATTACGCTTAGGCAATTTAATATCATCTGTCATAAAAATAATAATCACTAGATTCATTTAGTTATTTTGTCCTTTCACGTGTAGGGTATAATCGTTGCATTTCGTGAGTTTTGACATTTCCTATCTCAGTCATACGAAGAGATAGAGCCATGGTGATAAGATACAAAAATAAAGAAAAAAAATGTGAAGAAAGTGACATTCAAAACTCATTTTCGTTAAAAGTGTCACTTAGTTAATTTTCGCTAAACGAGGACGATATTTTTCATTCGTTTATTGCTATCTACGATAAGATCTCTTAGCCAGTAGTTTCGTAAATGCAAATTAGCATAGCTAATATATAGCAATATCGTCATCGGGTATAAAATATAAAAATTTTCATTAAAACTGTTATTTATCGGGCAGAACTATTCACAGAGCTGTCGAACTCACCACAATACACAATTTTCAAAAGAAAAAAGAATTATCTGCTGTAAGAATGCTGTGTGAAGTTAGCAGATCATTTTGGCATTTCTGTTCTTATGCATTAAATAACGAGAACTATTATTTTAATTTATTAGGAACTGTAGAACTATGTCGGATGCAAATAGAACTTCACTTCAGTTTTGATCTGCTAACTTCACACACATCTATCTACTTTACGAATTTAACTGAATTTTTTTTTGTTTCAATTAAATTTTCGTACCTACTTATATTTATTTACCATCAATGTTTTGGTGTTAACTATAACGATGTACGAAAAAGATAACTATAACGAAACTAAATAAAATGAAATGTAAATTACGTATTATTTAGTGATTCATAACACTTAAAACTAGGTTTGTAAGTACTTTTAATTGAACCGGTAATTCTATTTTTTTAGGTTCAAGGTGTGCTCTTGATTCGATTTATTAAAATAAAAATTAAAACTAGAAACCTCCTTTTTATTAGGTAGGTACCTATTGTTTGTCAAGCAAAAAATACTTACCAAATTTATACAGTTATTATTGTACTAATATTATTAAAAGGAAAGGTTTGTCGCTTTGTAACTAAGAAATATTCAGTTTTCACCTCAAGGTACCTCGTACTTTCCGTATTGCTTTTACTGCTGTAGGTA
Organism: Apoda limacodes; assembly: GCA_946406115.1. Classification (NCBI taxonomy): domain Eukaryota; kingdom Metazoa; phylum Arthropoda; class Insecta; order Lepidoptera; family Limacodidae; genus Apoda; species Apoda limacodes. The sequence goes on along the minus strand of OX291545.1, from coordinate 30,671,459 downwards.
CAGATATCACGTTGCGTATGATAACTAATGTTAAATCCGTAGGCAGATCCTTAACGTCATATTTTTATATATTCCGTAATTTAAGTACCTACTAACAAATGTTACAAATATTAGGTATTATAAAAAAAGTGTTATTTTTTTATTTAGCTCTGTCTTATATTATTAAGGATGTCTAGATGAGGGAACTAAGAGATTTTACGTTTTTTCTTTTAACGTTACTTAAATCTAAGCCGCACCGGCCGTGCTGTATAACTGGAGAAAGGTATATTGTGGTTGTGAGATCCACGCGGTTGAGTCGCTGGCAAAAGCTAAATATCAAAATGCAAGTTTTACCCCTTGACACCCGTAAAACTACTAACATGCGTACGTTTTACTCTGGGTCTACTCTAGGTCTGAGCACGCTTTCTGGGCATTGTTAACTATTAACGTTCAACAGTTGACGTTCCATCTGACCACCTCTTTGGAGATAGGTGTCGTAATGGTATATTATTATTTTTGAGTACTCGACATTTTCGTTACATTTCGGAATAAGATTGTAAATTGTGAAATGACGCAAGATGCTCCAAATTGCTCAAACGGGTATCGCCTTAATGGGAAAGGATCTCAAAATGGCAAATTGCAAAAGAGACTTTATAGCGCCGGCCATGATACAAAAATCTTGTATGCTTAAACATTTACAAAATAGGACGCAAATTCATACCAAACTAACTTTTAAGTTGGGTAAAAAAGTCGGATATGGAAAGATAATGAAGGGTCAGTAATGAAAAGATAACAGGGGTCGGCAACGGAAAAAAAACATACTTAAATGTCAATAAATTAAATATGCACTAGTCGAGCTCTCTGCACTAAAACCAGGCTAAAGAACATATTATATAAACAATGCCCTAAATAATGCACTCAAAACAGAAAAAAATGTAAATTAGATCAGTGGTTCGTAGAAAAGAGAGACGTTGCATTTGATAAAATGTAAGTAGGAAGACGCAAGAAAGATTGGGTCCTTATGCCAGTATATCAGAGCGGCGGCAGTGGCGCAGACACTTTTTTTTTTTTTTTTTTTTTTTTTTTTTTAATACCACTAAGGTGGCAAACAAGCTTACGGCCCGCCTGATGGTAAGCGGTCACCGTAGCCTATGGACGCTTGCAACACCAGGGGTATCACTTGCGCGTTGCCGACCCTTCAGAAATCTAATAACTTCTTTCTTGAAGAACTCCATACTGTAGTCCTTGCAGAAAACCTTGGCAGGGAGCTCATTCCACAACTTAAGCGTTCGCGGGAGGAAGTTTCTCTGAAACCGCACTGTACGCGACCATTTAGGTTCTAAAGTGTGAGAATGAATTCCCTGCCGATGGCGAGCGGTGCGATGGTAGAAAGTAGCCGTGGGCATCATTTCGAACAATTCCTCAGAACACAACCCATTGTACAAGCGGTAGAACACACACAGTGAGGCAAAGTCTCTCCTCAGACTTAAGGGCTCGATACCGCAAGTGAGTTTGGAATCGTCGACAATTCTCACAGCCCGTCGTTGAACCGAGTCAAAAGGGCCAAGCTGGTATCCGGGTGCACCTGCCCAGAGATGGCAGCAGTACTCCATATGGGGCCGAACTTGCGACTTGTAAAGTAACAACCTTTGCCCCGACGTGAAGTACTGCTTCGCTCTGTTGAGTACACCAAGTTTTTTGGACGCCAGCTTTACCTTATCTTGTAAATGATCTCGGAACTGAACATCGCTGGAGATGTCGACACCAAGGATCCCAATGCTCTTGGAGATGGAGAGGGGAGTGTTCTGGAATTGTGGGACCACAGTGAATGGAGTTTTCTTAGCGGTGAACGCGCACACTTGTGTCTTTGTAGGGTTGAATCGGACCAAGTTTACCCGTCCCCAGTCAGAGACCTTTTTAAAAGAAATATGCGTAATGAACACTTTCCCATGCACATAACCCATAAACCGTCGATATCCTAGTAACGGAGCACACCACCATCAAATGAGCTAAAATTTACACAGAAATTGTCGCAGATATAGCTAAGAAGACGAAAAAAGTCTCATATTAAGAAAATTCAAAAGTTCTCGCGGGTACTACTATAACCGGATTCCACTTGAACGAACCTTTTTAAAGTCAAAGTCCATTTTTTCATTCAAATTAGGTTTTGAAACAAACACACTACAAACACTTTTGAATCGTCAAAGATATAAAATACTATTTTTTGAAATCCGATTCACAATATTGATTTTTATATAACTAGCTCATATTTTCTTAACAATCATCAAAGTTTTAATTTAAAAATAAGCCAAACAATTCATTTTAATTTGGTTTTCTTATGCGTCCTGTAATTGAGCATCTTCAATCCCATTGATTTTTATGATTTATATAGTCTGAAATTTGGTAGTACTTACACTTTTTTAGGGTTCCGTTGTAGTCATCAAGGAACCCTTATAGTTTCGCCATGTCTGTCCGTCCGTCTGTCTGTCCGCGGCTTAGTTCAAAAACTACTAATACGAGAAAGCTGCAATTTGGCAGGGATATACACATACATCAAGCCGACAAAGTGGTAGAATAGAATCCTTGAAAAAAATTGTTTTAGGGTACCTCCCCTAGATGTGATGTGGGGACGTAATTTTTTTTCTCGTCTACCCCATCGTGTGGGATATCGTTGGATAGGAATTCCAAAAACATTGGCGGTATGCAAAGATCATTTTTTTATTTAGGGCTTCGTTTTCGAAACATTTAGCTTTAAAGTATTAGTTTTTGTTAGAGTCAAGTGTTCCCTCCTCTACCAGCGAAAGTATAGTATTTGGAAATTTAAAAAAAATTACGGTGGTAGTGCATATAATGAATTTAAAAGGAAAACTATCACAGGTAAGTACACTTTACAGGCTAACGAGTAATAGTCGACCAAGTTATATAATGTACTTGGAAAAGTGAAAATTTCGTACATATTTCATTAAATGCAGTATATGCAGTAGGTACATCTGTAAAATAGAAAAATAAAATAATAGCATTCTAAGTCTATTCTTCTTAAATTGATAACAATAGTTACGTTCAAATGACGCATTGGACTAGCCGGCGCGCTTGGCGCAACATCGAATCGAGGGGTAACAGGCAGCTGCGCTCATAATATAAGCATGTTGTTTGGATGTCTCGAAGATGAAGAACGCTTAGATAAGTTTGCAATTTTCGCTTTGAAAGTTCAGTTTTTGATTATTTGATTTGCATATCATAAACATTACTTTCTATACTATTTAATTTTTCAATGGTTTTTTTCCATTTAAGTAACAAATTATTACACTCAAAAAATATGAGGCTAGCAGAGTACTGTTTTTTGGTATGTTAAAGGAACTTTGTTACTTATAAATGTTTTTCTACTAATACAGCGGCCGTCAATTCGTTACTCATAACCAACCCAAAACCGTTAAGGACAGTAACTACATTGCACTGCTACAAATTACAAACAAACTGTTAAATCACATAGCTAACTCTAATTTGCTAGATTAGCTTACTATAGTAGTCTAATATAGAGAATCAAATAAGTTGTATGAGCAGATTCAGAACAATTAAACGAACCGATTTGACCGTTGTTTAAAATAAACATTTGATGTTAATTAGTTTAACAGACAAGACTGTTGAATGAGCAGACACATTTATTTAGAATTGCTAGCATATTAGCATTCTGATCACCTGAAGTAGCAGAACAGAGCATGTTTCATTGACAGACTAATTAGCAACCGTAGCTGGGCAGAGTTTGTTTTATTAGCAACAGGCTGCAGTAGTAATATATTTACTGTTTAACCAGACTCTCACTAGAGGGTGCTACTTGTATTTTAAAACACGCTATGACACGTTTTAGCAGGGCAATGATATAGGACGCATAATAATATACGAGTGGAGATTGCGTTTAGTATATAATAGATGCATTTAAGCTATTGAAACATCTTATTATACATTAAATAGACGGCAAGTCCAATCGCTAGTATCAGTCCAGTGTCTCTGCAGAAACGCTAACAGAGCTTTGTTTTTGCTACTCAAAGTAAATTGTATATATATATATATATAGCTATAGTTACAAATAAAAGTTGTACTTATACCTATAACGTCGTTTCCTCTCCTGGTTAACACTTATTAAAATTAATTGACTAAATAAGTTACAGTGGCAAAGCAGAATTTGTTTCATTGATGGAGTAAATTAGCTGCTGCAGCAGACCAGACTGTTTCGTTGACAGTTAGAAATTGATTAACGTAGCAGATTACAATTTATTGGCATAACGAAGTAACATTTTTTAAATTTACAGACTAATGTTTGTTAGAAATTTAACAACATTGACTGTCAGTGTAGGCAATTAATTGTTTAATGTATTAATAAATTTGTGTCTGCTACTAATTACTACTAGAATCTGCTGTCTGTATATTGGCAGAGTTAGTATGTTGTGAACAACTGAAAGATGGTTAAATATTTTTTGAGTGTAGGGTTAAACCAATTTACAATCTTAGAAATGGCATTATTTAAATAATCATAAAGTAGTATAATAAAGTAGTATAATCGTAAAGAGATGTCGTCAGCAAGAAGGACAATGTTATGGGATCATTAATGTAAATAAGAGAAAGAAAAGAACCAAAAATTGAGCCCTGAAGGTTAGGGGAAACTTACAATTTTGAGATTTTATTGCCGATAGCTTACAATTATATTTTCAACAGCCAATTATAGAATCTGAAACCGACATCTTGTCGAAATTAGTAATCAACTCCAGTAAAAAAGGTAGAGTAAATGGGTATATAACCTTTTTCAGAGTGTTCAGCTGTACTCAGCAGTAGACAGACGTCTAGCAACTAATGACGCTGATGAAACCAAGTGCCATGGAAAAAACTTAAATATTACCGGCACCTAGGACATCTAGATAGGTGTAGCGTATGCGTAAGCTGCTAGTAACATTCGTTACTATAGCATTTGTTTAGGTCGAGAACGCTGTCCATCGAGAAAAAATGACTTGGACTGACGCTATCTACTGAACGCATCGACAAAATATCAGACGGGCATACTATTATGACATATACACATTATATTTCTAATGTTCCCCAATTAAATCTTATATAATGAATAAATATTTCAAAACAAAAGAATTTCAAAATGGCGACACCACCTAGTTTCTTCTGTTGATAACTAAAAATTTGAACTAGGCCAGATTCTAAAATTGTAGGTAAAAGCTATTGCAAATTCTTTTGCAAACTATTGTATGATATCTCATATAACACGAGTAAGTACTGGTAAAACACTGATTACGTTATTTTAAATTTTCATAGTGTACCTCCAAGTAGGCTTTCTTATTGTTTAATCTGAAAACTTTATGTGATCATTATGGAATAATGTCGTAACATAAGAAAGTTACCGCCTAGTCTGTGAAAATAGTTTCCATTTGTTAAAATAATCAATTAACCTAGCATACCCTGTTGAACATACCTACATTCAAATTAAATGGAAATCTTATGGTTAAATCATTAATCAACCGAGATAGTACAAGTCACTTGCAAACGTTAACACACCATGAAAACAATGGCCAGAAAACTCGCCGATTGTGCCATTCCTAGTGAAAAGAATGGTGGTATACCTACCAGCTCGTATGTCTCACAGCGTCTAATTGGGTATAGCGTCGGTTTACATCATTTAAAAGCACTAGAATGAGTTTTGCAACACTGTTAGCGTCCAAGATGGATTATCTTTTGTCTATTTCTCAGCGAAGTATAACTCTTAACTTGCTAAAACATTTGAATATAATTTATAACTATAATTTCATATTGTGTAAAAGAGAATGCAAAGCCTTTTTTTGCTTTAATATTAACTACCTCACTTTTGTATGAATATCGTCGACTGTGCAACAATAATTTATGCATGCACTAGCTAAATATTTATTATGATGAAACACACATTAAAAAAGTTTTGTTCATAACTGTACACAGATTTCTAATTGAACGAACGCATTTCTTTTCTTGAATAAGGAGCTCTGGCTCACTTATATTCGATGATCGGAAAGGATATGCGAGGTTAAGCAACGTCAGGGGGTGGTAAGTCATTGGATGGGCGACCGCCTAGTGACATATTTTTCTGGGCTACAGTTACAGTCGAGTGGCCACTAGCTCGACAACGTTTACTAATTCGCGCTGGGCTAGCGCGGTAGACTATTCCCTAAGAAAGAAGCTCTCAGGAGAGGCCTGTGCCCCTACAGTAGGGACAAACAACAATTAAGCCAACACTTTTTCTAGAAAAATGTATAAATAAAACTAAAATAATAAACATGTGAATAATAATAATAGGTTAATGGAAATCCAAATGTTAGTTCCACATTATAATGATAACTAGAAATATGCCATATAATGACTAACTAGTTAAAACTTAAGATAACTTAGAAGTCTCATATATTCATCATTTTATGCAATCTTCAATTAAGATCTTACAAATTGCCGATATCCATCTTAGCGAGGTTCCTTTCGAAACATCGAGTAGGGGAGTTCGGAGTAGGGGTGGTAAAACTTCGCGACGCTCGCCGCTCGCGATACTGTTGCATCGACTGTTGCTGTAGGTATACAGCCATAGCCTAGTAAATAAAAAAGAATAAAACATTTTAAAAATTCGCGGCAAAATTTGAAATTAGAATCTAGTGCCGTGCCAGTGTTTTAGTAATCTGTGATATTATCAAGGCCTGGATGATAAAAAATACGTCGAACGATTTTGTGAACTTGTGTTGTGTTTTGTGTGATGGTACTAAACTGTTAAGTGCAATATGAGGGGCAGAGTTTGGCAGATTGTGCTGTTGGCGCATACAGTGTGCGCCATCACTGCACCTAGAGTAAGCTTAACCATAAATAGTTGTTGAGTATGGACTAACATTTTGCGTAGATAGTGCTTTATAAAATTCTAACGTCATCAGCAGTAAAATCTTTCACCTAAAATACGATATAAGAATATCTTTTAGGCGATATAAAATGACAAACAAAACAATTTTTTGGTAAAAAAATTACAATATTCAAATAGCTCTAATATTGCGATTTTTTGAGATATTTAGATTAGAACACGCGATTTGAAAGTTGGAGGGAGGAGGAAGACACACATTTATTTAAATTTCTAAAATATTTAACTAAGGAAAAAATAGTTAGGAACCTGAAATCCATTTTTAAAGACCTATTCAAAGATACCTTACACAAGGTGCTGCGCGATATAATAATTATTTCTCGCTTCAATTTATGGACCCTTATTTATTTTTTAATTTTAACAAATCTGTGTAGAGGATTACATAAGATATCTTTCTGTGTATTTCTATCAAAATCAATGCAGAGACGGCGCGGCGGAATTATATGGCTGTGACGTACGGACAGACATGATTAAAAATTAAAAGGATTTTGTTTTTGCCATTTGACTATGGAACTCTAAAAAAAGCCCTTAGTACCTTATCGAGCCAACGCTGTCTGTCTGTCTGTCATCTTTTCTCTACCTCTTCTCACTGTCTCTCTATTTTCTATCTTTTAGACCAAAAAGTTTGAGCTTTAAAAGAGTATATGTGATTACAGCGGATTGTCTAATAAATAATGAAAAAACAAAAAAGTGAAAATCTAAGGAAGTCTCCATACAAGAGACATATATAGGGCTTCCATACACTATATTGCTCTATCGTAGAAGCCTAACTTAAAAAAGTTATAGTGTAAGCTCTATTGTAAAACAAAAAATAATAGGAACCGGTCAAGCGCGAGTCGGGATCGTGCATTCTGTGGTAGTGCGGAACTCTTAGTGCGCGAGCCCGATTAGCAATTGGCCAGTTTTTTTTTCTGGGAGTGCTCCGGAAATTATAGATAAACTTTTTGTTAGATTAAAAGAAAGTCTTTCTTGAAAGTTTGTGTTTGTTTGTATGAATGGCGGATAATCGTAACAAAGCGTCTTGTAATACAAGTAAAAGTTATTGTTATAATTTGTATACTAGTGAGATAAATCGAGTTAAACTATTTTTATAGGGATATGTGGGTAAGCACAATAGCACAATTGCAGAATAGCAGCGATAGCCTGTGTAATTGTATTTGTCTAACAACTTTTTTTCACCGGTTAACAGCGAGTTGGACGCGTGCACAGGCCGAGGGTACATACTAAACTTAATAGAATTCTTTAATTATTCCTAATTATTAAAAAAATATTATTTTACTATGATGTTACGCACAATATTGATAGATTTACCATTCAATCTATATACGTAAAGAGTAAACTGACAAATTTTGTGGTTATTTTTTAAAGTATTTCATTTCTAGTAAAGGATTTGAGGATATTTAAATTTTAATTTAATTATGTAGTAACTGATAATTTAGAAATAGTATTAGTTGAATAAAATATAAATAGGTAACTGACTAACTAACTGGCTAATATATCACTACAGTCCAAAATACTGTGTTTAGAGTCTTAATCTTTGCCCAAAAGTTTTTGTTATTAAGTACGTAAGCAAGCACTAAGAAAAGAGTTTGCATAAATCATCCCTTGAGGGGGTAAAATAGAGGTTGAGAGTTTGTACAGAATTTCGTAATTTTTGAAGCTAAACACGTTAGGGATATCAAGTTTTTATGGTAAAGAATGTTTGGGAGTGTCAGATGTGTTTGGAGGTGTTAGAAATGTTAGGAGATGTCTGTAAGGTTTACTTTTACTTGAAAACTTAACTGCAAGTCGCGCGTGGGAACTGACGCGCACAATTTCTTATATTAACTGAGATGGTGCAAGGGGTATTAGAGGTGTTTTGGGGGTGTAAGAGGTGTTTGGGGTGTAAGAGGTGCCTGGTGGTGTATGGGGTGTTTGGGGGTGCAGGGTGTATAGGGGTGGTTAGGTTAGGTAGGTTAGGTTTGTTGACGCTCAATTTTACTATATACACATTACATTTTCGTACCCGAGCTTAAAATAAAATTATTTATAAAAACACTAGCTTTTGCCAGCGGTTCTGCCCGCCTATAATTTGGTTATCGGCGTGGGATTTCAACAGCACCTTCGTCATTATACTTAAGTAGTTTGCCATAGCAAGCTTTAGCTATCGCTAAATTTCGTTTAAGAATTTGGTTTTAGATTCCAGAGGGATTCCTTCTGAATTTTCCCAAGTAAAAAGCATGTCTTTCTGTGTCTCCTCAACTATCTCTGTGCCAAATTTCCGATTAATTGGATGCACCGTTGTGGCGTGATTGAGTAACAAACAAACATACAGATGCTTTTTGCTAACGCTCGAATTTACTATACTAGGCCTTAAAATGAAAATGTCACAATTATTTTAAGTGACCTTATTTCAATTTTATTCTCTATTGACTTTCCGCCGGTAACTTAATTCAGTTGACAAAACAATATTTTAATACCGGAAGTAAATTAAAAGATGCTCACAATCATATTATCATGTTTTTATTTTTGTGTTTCAGTGACATATTGGTCGTCGTTTTTTAAGGATTCCGATTATATTTAATTTCTTTCCATTTTAAATGCAATGCTATTTATTCCTGCGGTAACTTTTAAATTTTCCGGGATTGAAGCCTTGTCATCCTCATCCCCCCCATCGTCACTTCAACTATCCCTGTGCCAAATTTATGTTATGTGCTCGCTCCGTGAACCAGTTGTAGAAAAATTATATTTGAAAAAGCTCTTAAATTATTAAGTAATTTTCATGTATTTCAATAAAAAAAAGAGTTCAAACCTATACAAGCGTTATTTATATTGCACCTTGTCCGATAACGAAAAACATTGGTCAGAATTTTAGGGTTCCGTACCGGAAGGATCTATACGGAGCCCTTCTGCAGTCACTCAAGTGTCTGTCTGTTCGTCCGTCATCTGTCACACAGGTTTTAAAGTCAAACGGTTGAAGCCACAGTCTTCAAATTTTCACAGTGCACCTTGTTGACCAAAAGCCATACAAATTGTGGAAAAATATTTTTAAAACATATTTCAGGGACGCTCCCATACAACAAAATAGTAGTGCGATAAAAAAAATTAACTACTCTATCGAGCAGGGTATCGTTTTTTAGACCTCGTTGAGTAGTAAGGGATATATAAATACGGTATTCTTAAAACAAATATTGGAAAACAAAGAAATAAGAAGTCACCAAAGTCGACTGTCTTACAGAATTTTGTTGGGGAGAATTTTTTAACTTCCCATTGGCCTATGAAATTAAATTTGGTGATAGTGATGATTTAGTATTTATTAGTTAAATATACGTTATGTATATTTTACGTATAAAATAAATCAGATTTTAATAATTTTTCCTATTACAACCAACTTGATTTTGCGGTAAAGTGCGTAGAGGTTTTTATTTATTTGTGAATAACTGAGTAACTAAATATGCATCAAAAATGGCTATATGATTTTTATTGCGTTGACATAGAAGATATATTTTTTTACAGCTTTAAGTTGCCGTAGACCTTAGTATTTGATATCAATTTGAACTTGACACCTTCACACGTCTTGACAGACAGTCAAACATTTCTTTTTTAAATGTGTTATAACTACAAATTAACAAATTTCGGATTTTTGCCTATATTTGTGATGTAAGACCTTGCTTTGTGTCAAATTTCATGATTCTAGGACAACGAAAAGTACCTTATAGGTTTTGACTTATTTGTGAATAACAGAATACCTATAAATGCGTCAAAAATGGTCGTATTTTTTTATTGCGTTGACATAGAAGATTGATTTTTTTACAGCTTCAAAGTACCGTAGACCTTAGTATTTGATATAAATTTCAACTTGATACATCCACGCGTTCTTAAGTAAAAGGGTCTTGACAGATAGCTTTTTTTTAATGCGTTATAACTACAAATTAACAAATTTCGATTTTTTTTTCCTATATGTGTGTGACCCACCGATATGAAAAAACAATAGATATGGTAACATGACACTGTGGTTCGGAAACCGGCGTAGCCGTTGATAGCGGGGGTGGAGTAGGTGAAGTGGGGCAAGAAAGTCAGAATTTTTATTCCAATTTAAACCTTATGTTCATTACATAAGGCTTACACGTTGACACTAGTGACATCTTGTGATGAGTAGCAGTACTTTAATTTTACATTAGACCTAGTGTTGTTCCTGTGGCGATATGAACAAAATTATCGATAGATTACTATGATGCTTGATGATCAAAAATATCTTTGGAAAATTCAAAGTCCTAACTAACTATCAACACATATTTTTATATTATCGGTAGTAAAATCATTCTGAATCTATAAAATCGTTAATTAAACTGGCGATTTTAGGCTTTTTAAAAGTCTAATTTAATGAAATATACTTAAATTATAAATGAACCTAAATAATTTAATTCTAATTAGTTTGCAGTGGACATATAAAACAGCGAATAATATTGTGATTTAGATAGTACATAGTTGGAATATAGATATACTTTACCTTACCTTACTTGTACCTTTATGCTTTAACTTAACTTTGTTTGAACACGCATTCCGTTAAAACGGCTAAATTAGTTCAAAATTTAAACTTTACCGTAAGCTTTCGTTTTATCGAATTTGATTCATGGCATGAAAATATATAGATGAACGCTAAAAGTTTTATCATAAAAATAATAAATAATATGAGTTTTAATTTAATTTAATTTAATAATATGATTTGAAATTTGAAAAATAATCTATACTTACTATACTATTATAAAATAAATGTAAAAGTTTGTTTGTTCTTCCTTTACAACGCCCGAGAGCATCATATAAACCTAAAATTTGGCCCAGAGATAGTATAAAATACCGAGAAGTCCAAAGTACCCGCAGAAATAACTATAACCAAATTACACGCGGACGAATTATAGCTTCAGCTGTAGCTTGCTATTGCAAACTTTCTTTCTAAAAAAAGAAGTTTCCGTAGAAATTTAACACTGATAACCAAATGTAGTGCAGTCAGAGCAGCAGGCAAAAGCTAGTTATAGGTTTTACTCCACATACACTACTCGTTGTATTATTTTCCAGACGTTAAGAAGTCTCGCAAAAGCATGCAAAAGTTAACAATCACATAACATAAAAGCGAAATAAACACATTATCCAAGTCCATCATCCTGTATATTAAATAAAACAACGAAACACTTCTATAAATCACAGGAAAGCTCGGGGCTAGACAAATTCTCTAAAACTATATTTACTTTGACACAATATTATACAACAGTTTCTTACTGACTAGATTTTGCCCAGCGGCTCCACCCGCTCTAAATTAACTGGTTATCGGCGGGAAATTTTTACGGAAACTCCTTGATGGTACTATGAAAGTTTGCTATGTAAAGCTGTAGTTCGTACAAGTGGAATTTGTGAAAAGTGGGGACTTGTGAATTTTCCGGGATAAAAAAATAGCCTATTTTCTTTCTATTCCAGGACTAAACCTAAATGTGTGCCAAGTTTCATCCCGCTCCGTCCAGTGGTTGACGCGTGATTGAGTAACAAACATCCAAACTTTCGCATTTAAAATATTATTCGGATGAAAAGCAGTATTTTTAGATGTATTTTGCATTAAATAAGCGCGTTAAAATGTATAATTAAATCTTCATTTAACTGATTGTACCCACAGGTTGAAAGAATTAATAATAATTTTTCGAAATAATGACTCCACAACAATTTCTACTCAAATAGAGGTGAGGTACTTTATTGTCTTCGATTTATTTTCGTTGTGAATTTATGAAACGATATCCTAATAATCTTGAAAAACAGTCACAGTTCAAGTGTAATTTATTCGTTTTATCACAAATAAAAAGAAAGGTTTAAAATTATGCCATGAAATTGAAAAAATAACACTTTTTATGAACAAGATTACAGTGATGACTAACATGATTTCGATAAAAATAGTGCACCTCTATTAAAGTAATTTATTATAAATTAAAGTAAATCGGTTATTTATGAAAAAATAATACTAAAGTGTGTTAAGTTACGTCGCTGGAACTCTTATTTACCTTTTTTTATAGTTTTTACAACTTTTTACAGGACAATACGACATTATTGAAATAAAACAAACAAAATATCTTTAGATGTTCACTCGCCGAGGGTGACCTTGTGTTTGTTGCGTCAAATTGATGCGCTACTCAACATAGTCTAAAAATTAGACTATGGGCGGCTAGCCTGCCGATGCTTTTTGGACATATCTATTGTTTTATCATATCGATGGTGTGACCCTTACGCGTTTCTGAGAAAAATGGTCTTGACAGAGACTGACAATAAAGTTACCCTATAAGGGTTTTTTTTTTCTTTTGAGGTACGGAACCCTAAAAATGGTGTAATAAGGCTCACACACTTCGTATGCGTGAATTATTGCGGATATTTAAAGCTTTTAAAGGAACATTTAATAAAATAAAAGGTTTTTTAGGGTTCCGTAGCCAAATGGCAAAAACCCCTTATAGATTCGTCATGTCTGTCTGTCTGTCTGTCCGTCCGTATGTCACATCCACTTTTTTCCGAAACTATAAGAACTATACTGTTGAAACTTGGCAGGTAAGTAGATGTATTCAGTGAACCGCATTAAGATTTTCACACAAAAATAGAAAAAAAACAATAAATTTTTGGGGTTCCCCATACTTAGAACTGAAACTCAAAAATTTTTTTTTTTCATCAAACCCATACGTGTGGAGTATGGATAGGTCTTTAAAAATGATATTGAGGTTTCTAATATTATTTTTTTCTAAACTGAATAGTTTGCGCGGGAGACACTTCCAAAGTGGTAAAATGTGTGTCCCCCCCCCCCTGTAACTTCTAAAATAAGAGAATGATAAAACTAAAAAAAATATATGATGTACATTACCATGCAAACACCGAAAATTGGTTTGAACGAGATCTTGTTAGTAGTTTGTTTTTATACGTCATAAATCGTAAACCGCAATTTACTTTTCATTCAATAAACTCAAAAATATTTTTTTTTGTTTGTGTTAGTAGATTACGTAAATGTTAGTTTGTACGGAACCCTCGGTGCGCGAGTCCGACTCGCACTTGGCCGGTTTTTTTTTTTATTTTGTGTCATGTAAGTTTGTTGTCACAAACAATAACATACTAAAATAAGTATTGAATAATGAAGTTTACTCATGCCATGCTGCAGTAAGAAGGTACTGGTGTACGTACTTGTGGTACTACTAACTAACTAATTTAAAAATATCACGAGCATTGCGTGACCTGACGGCAACATTGCTGCGGTGCGCCAGCATTTCTCCCGTGGTAACACCGCTGGCGCTCAGGCGATCACTTAGCTGCCTCAAACGACGACGCACGGTAACACAGGGCACACTGAAAGTTATGCACCTCTGGTTTCTTATAAATATTTGAATTTTAATTACAACAATTTACAGCTAACAAATAATATATAACTAATGTCATATCTTATTCCACTTTAGTAAAAAAAAATGTCTATGCAATATATATTACGCGTAACAATAAACTACTATCATTTTTTTTATGGGGTTCCAAAACCTTAAGCAGGAAATCGTACATGACTAGGGCTGCCATCTCTAAAACCTGCCGCCCAGGACTGGAAGCGTAAAAACTCCGGATTTTGGAGCCTTGACCCCGGACATTTGAATATTTTTTATTCACTTTTAGCTCTGTTAAAAAAAAACATTTTACTCCCTATTTGATTGGAGAAAAAAACATGGAATTTTAAGGCTTTTTTCGGATAAAATAATGTGTTTTTACTTAATAATAATATCACTTTTATACAAGTGAAAGAAAAAAGGAAATTTAATTCGAGGGACTTAGTTGGATCCCGAGAGCAGCGAGGGATTCTAAAGTAGAATCCTTAGCGGAGTGAGGGTTACAAAGGACCGAGATGAATTTTTTTTCACGTGATATGTACTCTAATTTTTACTATTGACTGCGAGAAAATAAAAATTACTATATTTTACTTACTTTTCAGTTACTATATTAATATTTATCACATGTTGGTATATATTCGGTAATTATTACAGAGTGATAAGAGAACAATGACATAAAGTAACCAAAATAACAATTAAAACAATTAGTTAGGTTCAATAGAAAAAAAACAACTAGAATTTGGGCATTTGGTGTTCTAAAGAATCGCAACCATAGTTGATTTGAATTTAGTAGTTTTTCTTCTTCGCTGAGATTTAGACAAAAAGATTTTAAATTAACCCACTCATATATCAATTTTGAGTCGACAATATGTAAGTTCTTCTCTTTTAAAAAAAACGATAGTGACTTCGATGACAGCCCATAGAGTACTTTCATATAAACTTGGCAAATAAATCCAGTTAAATTTATCAAATTGTTTTTAAGGCTACATCCAAACTTCAATGTACGTTTTCATTTTAAAAGAACAGTTTTTGAACTCATGTTTGATGTTCTCGTTGTGTATGTTTAAAACGCTTTTAACACTGAAGGGCACAAAACTTTCTGTGATTCTGTCGTCTAGGATTTTTTTAATAGATCCGAGAATGTTTCGGGTAAAATAAGCCTCTAACAGCGGGTGGAACGAAGGGTGGCCTTTGAATAGTTTTGAAGTATTGCAAAATAAGTTTTCCATGTTAAAAAAAGGAAAATATGACTGGCAAGTTTTCTGTACCATTTGTTCGTGAAATATTTTAATCGCAAACAAATGAGTTTCTGACATAAATGAACATTTGAATACGGCAAAACAAAAGAAAACAAGCAAGTTCTTCAAAAATATCTACATTTTTTATGACATCAAGGTCGAAAGACCTCCAAATCCGAGCAGCTGAAGGCGCCTTTGTTTATAATGCAGTCGGCCATCACTTATCCTTTAATTCCTTGGATTGTACTTGCGCTTACAATGGCAAAATATTGTCGGGGTCAGATACCGCAAAAAGACTGTCATGTAATCTTACTAAAACTACAGTAATAGTTACAGGAGTAGTAGTAGTGGTAGTAGAGAGACTTAAAGCCTTTTGTCGATTGCCGAATTAACAAACGATTTACAACACCATTTATGAGCGCGGCTACTGATACCAGCAACCGCAGGAATAAAAAATTATTGTCTTGGGTAATTTAATATTTTGATGTAAAGAACGGAATCACGACGAAACACCTTGAAGTAGAGACTATACCAAATTAAACATCTGTGACCATTTCAAAACTGATTATAAACCAACTTCACAATTAATCTTTTGTGTCTCTCTTGTAGAGTTAACTTAAAATTCGATTTCATGCAATTAAAAAAAAAAACACATAACATAATGTAGGTAATTGAAAATACTGAATAAAATGTTTAAACCCTGTAAACAAGCTGAGTGTCATGTCAAATCATGTTAATCAGTTTTCATTTAGTTGCCCTTACTTAGGGCTGCCATCCGTCCGGGTTTCGCCCGGACTGCAGTTAAAACCCCGCCCGAAGCTCCCCGGACGCCCTCCAAACTAGGACAAATCCGGGGAAACCCGGACGGATGGCAGCCCTATACATGACTACGTATATTATTATTGTTAGTTGAAACGCAACTGTCGCACTGGAACTATTAAGTGAAGCATTATTTAAAGCTAATTGACCTATGTCGACAACACGTGGACTATCAGAGTGGTGAAATGGCCGGGACTTCGAGGCCGTAGAGGCAGAGGCCGCCCATGTGCTAGATGGACAGACGATCTGGTAAAGGTACCAGGAGAAAATTGGTTACCTTTGGCTAGTCACAAAGAACGATGGAATTCCTTGGAGGAGGCTTTTTACCCGAAGGGGGTCCACACAAACCACATAAAATCAAAACTAGTTAATTAATATAATCTGATCATTGTTAAAAAAATTATAGTCATTGTTATATTTTTGTACCTAATTAAGCAGATTTTATTGCATGTCGTATGGAATTAAATAAAGCTTTATTATTATTATTATTATAATTGACCTATTCTAAGATTCACCGTAAGATGATTCTACACTTCAAAATACTTGGACATACCTAAATTATCTTATTTAGGCCCGCGACACGTTTGAACTTTGAATGCTTGTTTGACAAGTCGAGTTTCCCTGAATGATGATGAGAAACAAACTACATTCGTGGTCAGAGTGGAACTGCCACTGGTGCTGAGCGAATGAGACAAATACTAAAGATTTTCGATGTGCCGTAAACCCACGGAAAATTCGTTGTTTGTGGAAAAATTATGGCGTTGCTGCTTATAGCATCATTGACATCTTGACACAAAACAAGACTAGTGTTTATATATTGCTAGGGTTCCGCAAAATCAAGTGAAGTTAAAAATTAGAGCATTTGAAGATTACAGCAATCAATCTAAATCAAATCAAACCTGCAAGTCAAAAGCGTTAGAAAGATAATATCGGTGCCCGCGTTCTTAAATTATTAAAAAAAATTACCTACTTCTTATTAATGATGCAAAACTTTCATTGTGCCTCACCATCACGTGTGTATTACTGCAACACGCAATTTTATGCTCATTGGCTTGCAATTTGCTTGCTTTACTGACATACTAGTTTTAATTACATTTAATAGAGATTATTTTCTGACTCGGCTTATATATTTGTGTATATATATCTTAAATGTTATTTATTTGTATCGAACAAATGAACTGCCTATAGTTTTTGCATTATTTGAGCCAGTACTGCATGTAGGTAGGTAACATTTTATGTGTGGTTTCTAATTTCTAATGAAAGATAAACTTAGATTTGGATCCTAGCTAACAGTGTGTTTACGAAAGATCAGATACTACCACATCTACCACACCAATCACATCACATAATAAAGAACAGTAGGAACTCAATACACAAAAATATATATCTATACAAGTAAATCTATTCCTACAAGTATATAATGCAATATACACTACTTCTATACTGACTGACTGATTGTGGACATCGTGCATCGCCCAGCCGTCTACTGAAACTAGAAAGATATTTTTTTTAGGATTGCCTCATGTTGTGCACATCTACTATATTACCAAGGATGGGTTTTAAGAAATTCTATGAATAAAGTTTTTTTCTATACTTACTAAAACTTAGTGAATTTTACGAGTATATATGTGTGATATTAGTAAATGTGTGGCCGTCTATGTGTCCATTTGTCCGAGATTGCCAGACGATCGCCATCATGATGACTCGCGTCGTAAATGATAACTGGAGAATCTTGACCTTTCTTAGGTTAGATGTTGAAAGCGCAATGAAGGTTTTACTCTTTAAAGATCCAACTATTCAATATTATAATTTATATCATGTTACGAATCTATTAGAGTCTTATAAAACAATTGACCCGAGATGTGTGAAGATACGAATAGATTTACCAGATTCGATTCCCCGGTTACGCAAAGCGGTTACATGTTTCTCCTGCAGTCGCTTCCTTGACTTGTTACCTAACCAACCCACCACCAGCGCACTGCGGTTAATCCATGGCGTCAATTGTGCAATTTACCTTACTGACTTATAGCAATTTTACATTCTGTAAGTAATTATGACAAAAAGTATGCGTCTTCCCAAACCACAAAAATATATTGAATAAGCTCAATACCAGCATCGGTTGTTGAACGACCCTGTGTGAAGCCAAATTGTTAACTAAATGTCTAGTTATTGTTTGTCATAGAGGAGCGAACCGGCAAATAATTATGCGCGTGCAACAAAGACAAATAGTGACCGGTCATTGAACGAAATTCTTCCTGCTTAGCGTCCGTGCTATAGTCAAAAATATTAATTTCAATAAATTAGCTCAAAAAGAAAAAGAAGCTCGTAGTCCAGTTACATTCTTCTATCGGTAACGATTTGGTAACGTGTCGGGCGAGGTCAGTCATTTTGTGGCTTACTGGCCTATATAGGTATATGGTGGCACATTTCGCTAAGCTCCTACGTGCTTTGGGTTAGGAAGGGCGTAACAAGAGAATAGCAATCTATAACGAAGTAAAATCCAAGGGTAAGGATGAAAGTTAAAAGTCAGGAAATGATAGACTTATAATAAATACTACAAATAGTAGATGCAGACCTGTTTATTTCTGCTCCCAAGAGTTCAAACTCCAAGTGGCCACATGCATACTTCCCGCTCACATTATTTCTTCCGCTTACATCTCTTACCGAATCAATCAATCAATGACCTTTACAAAAGCCATGTAAGTATGTGCAGAATGAAACGGAAAGTTCAGAGACCGGTTCTGTGCCTGACGTGAATTCGTGATGAGACGTGGCTGCGTGGTGAAGGTGAAAGTGGTAGATACCACTCTCGTTGAATGTATCGAGTTTGACAAGTGGAAATGCGTTCCTCTTCCTACAGTGTATCAGCTTTAGGACCATCGCAACAATATTTTAGTACCCATTAGTAATAGTAGGATCTTACGAATTATCATAACCGTGCGTTACACGTTCATAAAGGCATACGTTAATTTATACAGTAGGTACTAGCTTCTGCTCGTGACTTCATCTGCCTAGGCTTTTAAAAGAAAAGACAGTTTTTATTTGAATACGGTTTCACTTAAAATAATATCGCAATTCTTATAAAAAATTTCATCACCTATTTTGCAAAATAGGGTATATTTTTCAAAAACAGTGAAATGTCAATCTTAATTTTAAGATTATCAATACCAATTTTTGTGCATTTAGCTTCAAATACTAACTTCCAACCCCCTGTAATCCTCTTAAGAGAGGAATTTTACAAAAACCTTTATTACTTTACGTTATAACGGGAACTTTGCAAAATGTCAAATATCTAGACACAAAAATATCGTTATTATTAGGTACCTATACAAATTTTCATCCCCTATACCCTTTAGGGGATGATTATCCATGAGCAATGAAATACCTACATATACCTTAATATTTAATACTAAGTTTTTTGCATTTAACTTGTAAAGTGACGGATTTACGGATTTCGGAGAAGTGATGCTTATCTAAAAACGGTGAAACATGTAACGTGAATATTACTTTTCAGCTATAAGGCGAAACACTTTTAGCTTTTATCAACATTTAGCTTAAAAAATTACGGACTTCCATACAAAATTCTACCCCTATTTTACCGCCTTAGGGGATGATTTTCGCAAAATCATTTCTTAGTGCTCGCTTACGTAATAACAAAAATCTTTGTGTAAAATTTCAATTCCCTAGATCCAGTAATTTAGGTTATGCGTTGATACCAGTACCTATATCAGTCAGTCAGTTTATTTTTATATAATACTAGCTTTTGCCCGCGGTTTCACCCGCGCTAAATTCGGTTATCGGTGTAGGATTTCAACTGTGAATCTTCAATTACAGAAAATAAACCGACTAACACGTTAAATATGAATGAAAAGCAGCGCCACATTAAATATGATATTTTAAATTTAACATTTTCATTTTTTAAATTTTGCGATTCAATAATTACCTACATCTAGGGCTGCCATCTCTAAAAAATGGCAAAAAAATCACATTTGTTGTATGGAAGCCCCCTTAAATATTTGTTTTATATTAATTTAATTATTTATTTTTAAAGTGACTATATTACTAAATATTCTGTGAATATTTGAAGCGTCTACGTGTTGCCGTTATCAATATCAAGCAAAATCGAGCATAATAATCAGGTTTGTTGTATGGAAGCCCCCTTAAATATTTTTTTTTTTCTGTTTTTTAGTTTTTGTTGTTTTAGCGGCAACAGAAATGCATCTTCTGTGAAAATTTTAACTCTCTGACTATCACGGTTCATGAGATACAGCCTGGTGACAGACGGACAGACGGACGGACGGATGGACAACGGATGGACAGCGAAGTCTTAGTAATAGGGTTCCGCTAATTACCCTTTGGGTACAAAACCCTAAAAAATGAGTTTTAGGGCTTCTTTCAGATAAAATAGTGTGTTTTACTCGTTATAGCTAGGGGTTCGTGAGTAATAACTTTACTTTTATAAAATAATAGACGTATGTGCCTTTTTAGCTAATTTTGAACCTTTAATTAACATAAATAATTATCAATTACCCAGTAAGTACAATAAAATAAAAGTTATAATTGTTGTTTTATTTTATTTTCTAAATTCTTTAATCCGAAATATATTATTTATAACTTTTACAAAGGAACTATTAGCAGTCTTGCATTTTTACTTCTTTGATTATAATCAGTCGTATATGTTTATTTCTTCATAAACAACAAAATACAATTTGCTGTTTTTATTCATAGAACCGTTCAAATAAATTAAATCAGTCTTTCGTTTTTATTTATTTATATAGAATAAAATTATACTTATTATTTTAGCATTAATATTTTAGTAATACTTACAGTAATACAACAAAACTATCTCAAAAAAAATTAGCAGGCAGCAACAAAACGACGTCTTAACTAAAAAACCTAGTAGCTGTTACAGTCTTTTAAAAAGTTATGATATAAATGTCCATTTGAATACAGTAAAACACAAAACTAACATGAGAAACCAAGCATATTAAAAATATCTACATTTTTTGTGACATCAAGTCCGGTAGACTTCCAAATTCGATCAGCTGAAGGCACACATGTTTATCAAACAGTCAACCTTCACATTCTCCGGACTGTATTGCGCTTCCAATCGCGAAACATTCTAGGGGTCAGATACCGCAAAAAAACTGTCATGTAATCGTACTAAAGCTACAACAATAGCTACAGGAGTTTTAAGCCCTTTGTCGATTGCCGGACTTAAAAAAGATTTACAAAACATACTATTTATGAGCGCGGCTACTGATGCCAGCAACCATGGAAACACAAAATTATTTCCTTTGGTAATTCAATATTTTGATGAACAAAATAACGGAATCGCGACGAAACTTCTTGAAGTAGAGTCCACATCAAACCATTTCCGACCTGATAATAAATCAACTTCGCAAACGTGTTTTTTTGGCTCTTTTGTGGAGTTTGATTAAGCCCGGACTGCAATTAAAACCCCGCCCGGACGCTCCCCGGACGCCCTCCAAACTAGGACTAATCCGGGGAAACCCGGACGGATGGCAGCCCTACCTACATCTAACGAATCTTCGGTTGAGTCATCATTTTTGGATATCTCACTGTTTACTATGGGCTCTATGCCTATTTTATTTTCTTTAAAATCTTCTATCGTAGAAGTATTGGCGGGAAGCCTTTCTTGAAATCCTTTTGATTTTAAGCTAGCCCTTTTGATGCGTTTTTATAATATTAGTATGGATTGAAGTATACAAAGAGACACAGTTCCACGTATGATAGGCGCTAGCATGTGACCACACGTTGAAAATCTAAATTTTATCGGTTTTTTGTCGGTATAAAATTTGAATATTTATGTATACATGTAACACTGCTAAAAAGTATGTGGCATTATATGACTAGTCCTATATGTCGGCAATTGTGCACAAAGTTCTCATTCATGGAGCTGATATCATAGATTGTCGCTCAATTGTGCCAAGTGGAAATCTTTCTGAAAAGGCATCGGAAGCCCGAAATAAGGATTTCCGAAGGTTTAGGGAACCAAATCCCGGAAGAAAAGCAGAGTGACGTGTAATGAAGACATTCTCAAATTTCTTCTATTTTGATCAGATCCACTGATATCATCGACAAGACCTACTTTGGACGCTAAACAAAAGAAAACTTTTTTCTTAACCTCTTAAAACTTAAGCACCTGAATTCTAGTTTAGAGATATCTCTCAATTATATTCTGACTCCGAGTTGGATTCTGACTCAGATAATGGTGACGCGACGTAGAATAGAAAAGTATTTATTTATTAAGACTATTTATAATATATTTACTTTCTCATTTTATTTTGATAGATCTTATTTGTATTTTATTTGCCATTTTTGTTTAAGGAATTGTACGTATAAATCAATTTTATTTTTTAATAATATATTTTTATCTATATACAACATTTACCTATCTGATGCATTTCGCATTACAATTTCAAAAAAAAAACAGTCATTACTTTAGAAATGGTAGTCGTTAAATAAATTTGTATCATAGTAAATCGGAATAATTTTATTAGGTCAGGCTATAATGATGAGATCTTGGAGAAATCGACGGAAATCTTCAAAATTTTTATAGGCATACTTGAAGCGATTTGGGTATTTTTTGAGTGTATCAGAAAATAAACCAACAGGTCACTCAAAAGTTTAAAATAATAACTTTTTAACAAAACCAACAACCGATTTCAAAAAGATGCACAAAAAAGGAAAAAATAGTTATTTCAAAATATCTGATCTAAATTACTATTTTCTTTAATTTTTATTAAATTTATTAATTATTTTTACAAAACATAGTCGCAGTAAAGTAAATTTATACCATATCTTGTATTAAAATTTTATGTTTTAGTACTTATACAGGCATAACGTTATACTAAAAATATTTTTTTCATGAGTTCTTTAAAAGGCACACTATAAGTACGTACGTACTTTGCCGGACTTAAGATGGTCATGTGTATCTAACTACACCCTCATTGGTAGTAGGTCACTTTCTTCGGTCTGTTGACAATGTATCTATTATTATCTTTTGAAATATCAAAACAAACTCCAGTGCACGTTAAATTGATAGGCTTAAGTATAGCAATTGCGGCTTATGCTTGCTTATGTTGTTCGACGTAAAATTGTTCCACATTTCGAAACACGCAAATAACGGGTTACGCAAAGGATCCGCAAAACCTTCAACCAAAAGTAATTTAGGAAACTGCATCAAAATATATGTAACAAAAACAATGCTCCATAAAAACTATCACACGTAAATACACTTTATTACCCGACTACGTTTGTTAAATAAAGTAAGGTTAATGTTATATTTTATTATGACATTTTTAGATCAAAATATTTCCCATCCCACGCAGGCGGATTGTTAGACAGATTATACCTATGTATACCTATTTATCAATGTAGTGTGCCTACCTATACACATACCCAGTCGTTATTTGATCATACATATTTTCTGAGCTAATTATTAGATACCTAAATATTAACCGCAATTTTTCTCTCCTTCTTTTTTGTGAAGTCAGTCAAAAATGCCTTTTTCTTATAAGTCGATTAATTGATCTACTCGGTAGTCTTACGCGCGCAGTAGTAGTACGTAGCAGAAGTACCAGTTAGACGATCTTATCGTAAAAGCGTAATTTCTTCCAAATACCTTTTCTATTACGGGTATGAAACAAAATCAAATAAATCTTCACTTCAGTAATTAATTAAAAGGTATGTATTTAACTAACAAAATTGTAAATATTCGGTGATTTTTAGAATTATTTAGAAAACAAACTCGTCTTGTCGAAATCGTTAACGCAAATTGAATTTAAATCAAAATGTTGAACAAAATGTGGAAAGTTCACTTTCGTATCTTATGTTTAATTTATGGTGCACGCTGTGCAATGCTTGTCTGCCTCTGGGTTAAACAATGAGAACTCAATTAAGATCAATAATTTATTAGACTGGAATCATCGGTACCTAAGAGCTACAATAGCGCAGCTCTTGTTATGCAAGTGTTATCATTAGACTGCATGTAAGGCGCATAGAGCATACTTTATCTTTTTCTTAATAAAAAAGAATTAACTGACTGACTACTGAGTCTAACTATAGACTTGAAATATTGCACAGAGGTTCCTTTGATAACAGGCGGTGTGGAAATGTATGGCGGAGGCCAACGTTCAACAGTGGACATCTTTTAGGTGAGAATGCCAAGATGACGACCAAGGTCTATGTCCTTAAGTCCAGTAAAAACTACGGATGTTTAACTCAATTGTATGATGGACTTTTAAATACAAATTCCCATATTAACAGGAACTTAATGAAAACCTACCTACAGGGTATTAATGCCGGCTGACCTAAAATCTTGAAACTTGTGACTCATAAGACGAGTAAAGGATTTTAAAATTGATATACGAGTAAAGGAGTCTCAAAGCACAAGTGAAGTATCTTGAAATTGATATACCTTCGAGTAAAGGAGTCTTATAGCACAAGTGAAATATTTTAAAATTGATTTACCAACGAGTAAAGCACAAATAAAGTATGTATCTTGAAAGTAATATACGAGTAAAGAAACCTCATAGCACAAGTGAAGGATTTCGAAATTGATATAAGAGTAAAGAAGTCTCATAGCTCATGTAAAGTATTTTGAAATTGATTATTAATTTGTATTATTAATACTTACAGAACTATAGAATTTTTCTCGAAGATAACTTGCTTAAAACATTATATGACTATAATTTATCTACTATGGTACAGAAGTGTCTATTTAAAAATTGTGATGATGGAAGTTAAATTGGCTTCGACGTTACCCAGTTCTAGTTCAGTATCATCGAAATTAATGCTGTAACTAATTAACAATATGCCTGCTGATAGTTACACGATTGCACTAACGCTACGCAACTAGTTCTCTAAATGCTAAATACGCACTGAAAAAAAAAAACAATGCAAAATAATGCAGATTCCAGAATTAATTTGCAAACCGGGGCAGTCAATGTCGTACCAAGTGAAAGAGCATTGCGTCATCGCTTATCCCACTAAGCAAGCCAAACTTGCAATAACTTTGCTAAAAATTACATTTGGGAGCTTGTAAGTTTCAAATGCAAGGTAGCAACATTTCAGGAAGCTTCTAGCAACCATAACACGAAGCCTTAACGGCCAGCCAGAAGTGTCCCCCTTAACTTGCCCAGTCCTGATCACTGAAATTTATCATAACTTTAAAATGTAATTGTAACGTTTGAACAAGTTACTTAGTAAAGTTTTAGTAAGTTCAAGTTAAACATTCACACAGCTTTAAATATGAGAAGTAATAGAAAGTTGCAGTGCGAATGTTACATAAACATAGAAAATAAAACTTTACTGTATGTTTTAAATGAATTATTGCAAAAATGTTAATATCAGAGTTTATATTTCTGGCGGCTTGTACAGCACGGATATAATTGTTATGATTTCCTTTTGCAATTTGTTTAATGCCCATTTATTTATTTATCTTACATATCTAGTACATTTAACACTACACACTTTACTTTAAGCAGTTATGCAAATACAATTATAGGAGAAAATGCTCCAGGATTCGAACTTACGACCTCGTGCGCTACAGCCGGCCGCTCTACGGAGAAGCCACGAAACTCATATCTAATGTTATCAAATTAATTTAATAGTTGTTACTTAAACCGAAAGCCGAACAAAACCAATGTTGGTCGAAGTAGTACTTCGTTCGTGCTTTATCGGAATGTGTGAAAATGAATCCCTTTTTCCCTTTGTCACGACGTAACTTGAGAAAGAGTGCATCAAATTGGATAATTCTTTTTTTGTTGTATTTGTTATTGTTAGGACAAGGTTTTAATGTAATATCAAGTGCGAGTTGGATTCGCGCACTAATTTTGGTAAATTTTCTGCATACACCGGGGCAGGTTTTAGTACAATACTTACACGATAGATGACGCGCCAGTTGTTTTAGAAAAGAGAAACAACGTTCACCGGTTCAGCTAGTGTTGCATAATATTCAATAGCCATTTCGAAAGGGAAAGATAAAAAACGGGAGAACAAATAAAAAAGAATAATGAAAGTAAAGAAAGAAAAAAAGGCAGCCAGCATAACTACGGAGCCCATACATGCTGTGATTCAGTTTTTTAACATTTCGAATACTTTAAGAAAAATTTCGTAATATCACGAAAGCAATATACATAACCTATCTAAGAAGAAGATAAGGTTGCTGTTACCCAATAAGTCAAATATACACTAATATTGCAATTAGTTAACAAAACGTTGTAGAGAAATTAAAATAATTATATTGCGAAAACAAAGTAAACATTACAATGACTTTTGTTAGCAAGGTGACAGTAAATTTGTACGATTTTTTAAAATAAACATTGCTTCGACATTCCGCTACTAACTTTACATTTACTACATTACAACAATGATAAATAGTAACATCTCAATAAGTTTGTGAGTTATATTGCTGTAAAGTTCATTTATAAACTTTCATACGTATCATTGCAGTTACATCAATTATTTAGTTTCGATGAGGTATAAAGTAACGATGAGGCAAGTTACTGTCATGTTCTAGCTATGTCAAGTCTGAAACTTGCAAATGGGCGATATATAAACTTACCAAAACTTGCTGTAAGTTTTATGCTCAATGGGATCTTTACCGAACAATCCCCCGGCCCAGCCAGATTGAATCGGGCTGAGACTCCTCAAACGGGAGAATCCTAAATAACAGGGAGACTGGACAAGATCGCACAGTTCGTTTCCGAATGGAGTCACCAACCAATACCTAAGCAACTCGAGGAACTCCATCTTGGCCTGGAAAAAATCGAAATATACGACTCTTCTCCAATGGAAGGGTGGCATATTCACCTTCACTAAGACAATGTCTCCGGCCTAAAGAGGTTCCGTTTTATCAGACCACCGAACACGCTAAATAAACTAATCTAGGAAAATGGGCGCGTTCAAAAACTTGAACTAACTTTATTTACAAAAACTGCAAAACAAACTATAATTCCATATTACAATAAAAAGCAGATACGTACCTACCGTGGCTCCGCAGCATCTCGGAGATACGTCCGCGCCGCAAGAATGCACTTTCATGTTACTGAAGCGGCACGAGCCGAGCTGATAAATCGCTTTGTGAAGTGCAACACACGAGTGTCTACTAATTCGTGTTTTTATTGTATTGTTTTTTTCGTTTGCGATTGTTATTGCTTAACGTTGAAACGGAGCAACTAAATGACCTTAATTTTGGACTCAGAACGAGAAAGATGGAGGGACGGAGGATATAGGCTACTTTATATCCCGATTACTAGTTCACTAAATTTTTCCCAGGTTCATTCGCAGGAACCTGGGAAAAATGCAGTAGGAACTTTCTTTCACGTCTTAACGAAGCAACTAAATAGATTGAAACATTTGAATTGTGCCATGGATGGTAGTGTCATTATTTGTAAACAGCACTACCTGCGGCTGGTAGTGCTGTTAACAATAAAGAGATTTTTAATTCTGGTGTATAAAATAATTACGTACCGTAGGAATACCACGGAGATAACAGAATTTTGCTTGGGTGAGGCCGTGGGAAAAATCCAGTTTAACAATAAATGAACCGCTTATATCCGACTCCATCCCACTTGCAATTTATCGTTATCGTACTCTTCATGGTCACAAGCGGCTAATCCTATTAGTTTTGGAGGCATTGGTATACGCAAAATCTCAAATGTTGCTCTTCCAGCTTTCTTGTCTTCTGTATACAGTTCCATAGCTCTTTGCAAAGTTATCTTACACGACACACAAATTGATTTAATAGGAGCAACAGAAGCCTTAGAGTGTTGGAAGAGTCTTTGTCCTGGTCAGAGTATTCCAGAGGAAAAAACTATTCAAAAACTCTGGGATACTCCTCTAGTTCAATTAAATTTTAAAAACCTAGTTCAAAATGCAATCAGTGATCAAGAAAAAGCCCGCCTTTTGGCGGTTTCAGAAAAAGAATCCGAACAATGGCTCCATGTTGTACCGTCAAAAAATTTAGGAACTCTTTTAGATAGTGAAAGTTTCCAAATAGCCAAGCATTAGAATCGGGGCAACAATTTGTCAAGCTCATATTTGTCCGTGTGGCATTAATGTGGACAACTTTGGTCTCCACGGTCTTTCATGTATGAAAAGTGCTGGTAGATTTTCTCGACATCAATCACTCAACGATATTATGAAGAGATCTCTTGCCACCATTAACGTTCCCTCTCTTTTAGAGCCTAGTGGAATAAATCGTAACGATGGCAAGAGACCAGATGGTTTATCTTTAATACCTTGGGAGAGCGGCCGTGCATTACTATGGGACGCAACATGTGTTGACTCCTTAGCCCCCTCTCATGTTTCTAAAACTTCAATAAACGCAGGTGCTGCTGCACTTTTAGCTGAATCTAATAAAAAACGAAAATACAATTCACTTCTTCAAAATTATATATTTCTACCATTTGCTGTGGAGACCCTGGGGTCCTAGCGCTAAGGAATAAAATATAACTTGCAATTTAAAATCCAATAATTGGTAAAAAAAATATTTTTTTAATGAGCCGAGCGCACTTCATGCCATCGGTTGAGAAAACACTCACACACCCCTTTTAGTGTCACTACTTACAGGTGACAATTTTTATACGAGGCGCGTGTATGGAAAATTCAACCGAGCGATCCTTACCTCTGGACACCTACTACCTACTACTACATCTGTGATGTTAGCTGCGGCAGTCTGAGTTTGAGGCATCCATCGACACTGGTTTAGTGGAACCAATACAATAATTAACGAACAACTAAATGTTTCTGTAATTAAATTTTTGAAATATCGTTTAAATTTATTTTTTCCATACTTTTCCCACCCACGTTCCCCAAGTCCATCTCAAAGGTCCGGTTTCATAGACGTAGAATATAAATAAGGTTATTTTCTGTGCCCCACTACGCCCGTATCTCTATAGATGGTAAAAATGCTGCATAAGTATAGTTTTTCTCTACTATAAATCAAATAATAATTGTTGTGTTTTATTGTTACAGTCAGAACACGATTTTGATAGAAGAAGACAAGCGCCCTTGTTACATCCGGGGTTCAGCGAGCACCAGACAAGATTTGGAGTCAATTCTCCTCTACAAAACTTCAACCAGCAAAATAATGGCATCAATAATCCAACACCATCCGTGCAGCAATTTCAACAGCCCACATTCCCAGCAAATCATCTACAACAATCATACGTGCCACAATTCAACAATATCCACCCGAGTCAAAATGTACCCAATGCTGGCGTACAGAACATACCATTAACCAATAACAACGGTTTTCAATTTCCTCAAACACCTAGCGTTCCGCCATCTGTGTTTTCCCAGCAATCTAATTTTGGACAAATTCCGTTACAAAATCATAATGTACTACAACAAAGCATACCGACGTTGAATTCGTTTCCAAACAGTGGTTTGCCCTTAACCCAAAACTCTCCATCATTAAATCTGGCACAAAACCTCAACGGCAATTCTCCACACTTAAATTTGGCATCAAACTTGAACGAGAATGGGATTAATCTTGGACCACAGAGACCAACACAGTCAACATTTCTTCCTACTTTACCAAATCAACAGGGTCAGCAATCCTTCAACCCGTCAAGTGCCATTACCATCCATCCTGCACCAAATCTAGGACCCCAAAATGTTAATCAAAACAATGCCCAAATATCTTTCCAAGGTAACCTTGGACAAACTCCTTTATTCCCAAATAGTCAGCTACAGGACTTCTATGAACAGCAATCGAAAGATAACTTAGAAAAACTAAAAGAGCTCCAGGAAAGGCAGAGAATTATTCAAAAGCATCAGGAATTTGTACAAAAGCAACAGCAAAAGCAACAGGAGAAAGTAGAAAAACTACACGAAGAATTTGTTAATAAGCAAGCGTCTAAGACTTTACCTCCTTATTTAACTACAGAGAGCTACGAAGATTTCTACACAAGAAATCAGGAAAAGCGAAGACCTATTCTCCCACATGAGACGGATTT